>JAUIMW010000411.1:0-17930 GCA_033557785.1 Enochrus cinctus | reverse complement strand
AGCTTGGGAATTCTTTTGGTTTTCTTAGATTTTTGGCTTTTAAAATCAGTTTTTAGATATTCTAATTGAAGTCAATTAAAAAATATTTTTAATAATAAAATGGAAACACTTTTAAAGGGTGTCCATTCCCGCTTCAATTTCCTGCGAGGCTTTGTAAACACAATTCGAATCCCTGTTCCACTGCCTGCATGTTGGCCACACCTTCGTTCCTAGCAGTAGTTGACAAAATGGCAGCCACGACGATGTTGCCGTCAATAAACGTATCAAATTTAGAGAAAATTGAAAGGTATTTACATTTTTCTGTTTTGAAATATATGTACTTAGGAACCTTTACATATTATTTACTGAAATAACAAAAAAATGTCTTGTTTTTTTCACATATAACAATCAAAAAACGCTAATGCATTTTATGGATCAATACTTTGTCAAGGCGTTGGCTCAGTTGTTTTACATCTAACAATATATTTATTTACATTTCTATTAAATATTTATTTTGTACAGTTTTATGAAAGATTCCACATATAAAGAAGCTATAGAAAGTTCAGCAAATTACAACACACGATTATGCATCGAAAGAAGGTTGCGTTTGCCCTTCTTGGACAGCCAAACGGGTGTTGCACAAAACCACTCGATGCTATTCATGCACAAAAGACAGAGAATGCCTGGGTTGATGCAGGGACAAATTTACACATATCCCCGACTAAGGTGGCGAAAGCGGAGAAGGCAATATTTGACGATGAATGCGAGGGCTTTCGCTAGGGCTGCTGAACACATGATGGACGATAGTGATATTCACAGCATATCGCAAGTTGAAAATCCTGCCCTACAAGACACCGACAGCAAGGACAGTCAGCTTTTAAGTAGCGAAATGTCTAAGGTACAATTTAAAAACATCTGCTTAATTTATTATATTCATTTTATTTAATTTTGTGTAGGAATGGTTCTATGATGAGGCAGATATGTTAGAAATGGATGCTTACGATGAACCTGATCCTGACTCCGATTTGGATTATGAAGAATCATATAGAAAAAGTAAAAAGCGAAGAGGAGGCGGAAGGGTACATTTTTCAATATGCTTTTCAAAAGATTTCTTCATAGTTTTTATTTTGTAACAGGGTCGAGGTACTGATTCTCCAGGTGCGCCAGGAAGACGAAAAGGGGGCGGTCGCGGCAGGAAAAAAGCTTCCCAACACAACTTCGATCCTACACCTGGGGATCCCGATAAACCTTTTGCCTGTGAACGTAAGTATAATAAAAGATAATTTTTCAAAATATTTATTTACAATTTACATTTCAGTTATAAAACTTGAGAATTATATTTTTCTCTAAGTTTTAATAAAGTTGTGGATACATTTTAATTTTATTAAAAGAGTCATTTACAAAGTTATAAAAAAATGTATCCATAGCAAGTAGACGAAAATAATATAAAAATAACAAAAACAAAATTTTAAAAACTCTGCTTGAGCATGCCGATAAATTGCAATTTAATATCTGTTTTTGGAAGTAATAATTGATTAATATAAACCCGAAGACAGAGATGTTTTATGATTTTGTTTAGTAGTTATATTCCTCCTGTTAGTTGAGATGGTGTTACGCTTGAGATGCTTAGTAAAGCTTCTTCTTCTTATTATTATTTAGGCGGGGACTCGAACCGAAAGTCTTATAATGCAATACATTATCTCAATGTTACCATCACAACTCATTCGACCATCCCTATCCAAAATATTTTTAAAAGTTCAAATTTTTACCAACTATGTAGCTGTTTTTTACTAAAGATATTAATTTTTATTTTATAAAAAATAAAATTGCATCTCAAAACACTATCTTAATCTATTATTTTATACTAGTCTAGATCAAAGGTTTATATGCCATTTTAGTACATAACTTTTTTCTTTTAAAATTTATCTTTCCAAATGCTTGAAGTACTTTAAAAAATATATAAGAGAAACAATACTACACCTTCTATTTCTATCCCACTTTGTATGTTAGATCATTTATTTTTATTGAAATGCATTCATTTTATAAACCTAATCTTTACAGCGCGGCTGTAATAAATTGTTCCATTAATATTTTAGCAACAATTATAATATATATATTTCTATTTTAGCAATTAGTTTTTGAAAACATAATTTAGAGTATATGGCATAAAACCCTTTGGTACCTTAAACATTTCATATTAAATTCAAATAGAAAACGGAACAAAAAACAGGTGCATTGTTTAATGACAGGAAATCTCCTTTAAGCATCGCAAAAATTACATTTCGGTTCGGGTTCGCTAACAGATATAACTTTTAGCCGCTTAGTTCTTTTTCTTCCTATTTACTTTATTTCCTTGAACAACTAATTTTAAGTAGTATGTTACATACTCTACATGAACTAACTTAGCAAGTTGGGCATTTTTTCGCTTCCTCACTGTACTTTTAGATATGAACGAGTTGTCTAGTCCAGTTTAAAAAAAAATGGTGATGGACACATTTTCACCCCGCCCGCCCCGTGTACTACCAAAGGTTTCTTATTGCAAAATTATCCCATTTATAAATCGGTTCTAGTCCCTTGGTTTTGATGCTAAGCGTTTGAGCGTATACACATTTATACACTAAGGGCCCCCGTTTTTCAGCTTTGGTTCAATGTGAGAATGCGCTTTTATACAATTTTTAGAATAACGTAACAAATAATACCACCTTTTTGTAGATAGTTCAGCAAATTTAACAATACCTTTCGAGCTTTTATTACAATTTTTTGAGATGTACAGGTTTGTCTTTATTATACAGGACATTGGTCAGGATATTTAATATTTACTTCTAATTTGTATATACTTTTACTTACTATGCACTTTATATTATCTATCTTTTTGCAGCTGTGAAGTAGGTATACTAATTATCTCACATAAAATTTCTATTCGTGATAATCAAAACTAAACTATAAATCTTAAGTACAAATTATAAAACTAAAAAAAAAATCAATTAGTGTAAAAAAAAATCTACTTAATTTTTATAAATTAGTTTTTTTCAATGTCCTACAGGGCAGTTTTTCGTAAGGCTACGTTCTGTAATTACAAGAAAAATTAGATATCCTGCAGACCCCTTAATAAGTGAAATAAACAAACGCGTTCCAATTGGCTATTTTAAGACAGATCCCTACTTTTGAACCAACACTGAAATTCGTACGGCTGAAACAAACAAAAAATTCTCACAAAATTCACACTGATCCGGACCAACAAAAATTTTTCCGACCTTTTCAGTATGTGGTGCGCGCTACAAGACGCGTCCGGGCCTAACATACCACTACGGCCATTCGCATAAAGAGGGCGCAAGCGACGAGAACAGTCGCGAAAGCAATGCCCCAACGCCGACCCCAACAATGGGAACTATGTCCCCGGCAATGGGCCCTGGCGGCCCTCCTCCCATGCCTCCAGGCGGCGGCATGGGGGGTCCCCCGATGGGCCCCGGGGGTCCTTTGCCTAATATTGCCGGCGGACTTATGGGACAAGGTCCCCCGAATAGTATGATGGGGGACGGACCGCCTCAACATCCGCCGGGAGGACCGCAGCCAGGTCCTCCGGTGCCTCCACAGCATGGACAAATCTACCAAGATAATTACGTTAATTTCTTGAATCATCCTGCTGCCGGTACTTCCCTCTTTTTATTTGTTTTATTTTTGTTTTTGTTGTCTTGTGTGCATGTTTTTATTTTTTTAATTTATATTAACTTTTAATGACCAAACATATTGTAAGTATATTTTCTTTGTTCGCATTAATCATGATATAACCTCTGTTATATGCCTTGTGCTTAACAAACTTTACAGTACAATTCCAACTTTTTGAATCTGCAGATGTTATTATGATGTCTTATGGGGAATAAACAACTAATACTTTTCACTCAAGAAAAAGTGGCTAGGACACAAAAAGAGCAAATTCAATTGAGAAATATAAAACAACATTGTACTACAATATATCTGTTTGTTTTTTTTTTATTATTATTTTGGTTACATCGTAATGTGCATATATAAAATATTTCAAAATATCTTCATTCATTGAAAACTGACTACTTATTAAATATAGTGTAAACTATATTACAATGCGAACAAAGAATATTTAAATAAGAAATACATAAATGCATGATGAAAAAATAAGTAAAAAAAGCTATGAATGTCAGTAGAGCCAAATAGATTTTCTTATTATTTCTACAAAAAAGAATAATTTTCAAGCATACATTAATTTTTAAAAGCATCAGACTTGCATTTGTTTACAAGCAAATTAATTAAAAAAAATCCGTGTTATATCAGGGTGACATAACACGAAGAAACGTGTGTGTGTGTGTGAGATTGAAATGATTGTCTTATGGTTCCAAAAATTATATAAACATTATTTATATTTGATGTTTTTAAATAACAATTATACCAGCAATGAAATAAAAATCTCACTCAAATTAAAGAAAATGAAAACAAATAAATTTATAGAAAATCAAATATAAATAACCTTTTTATATAATTTTTAATACTTTTTTTTGGGATAAGAATTATTAAATATTTAAAAATAAAGCACACAGCAGCTATACTTTATAGCTTAAAGCACTGCGATGAGGTGGTGGTATACAATTATATAGTAATTTCGCCAATGTAGTAGATTTCTTTACACTATAATACTATCCAGTTGTTATTGTACTGTGGTGGCAGTTTACACTTATAGCAATATATAATACTATTTACTAATGTTGAATTATATATTTAAATTCTTATCTCAATTTACAAATTAAAGTACCAATTCAATTAAACGAATAACTAATTGATATAAAGTTATGAAAACAGGTACGCCTGGCCGGCGAGGTCGCCAATCAGCAAACCCGCAGCCCCAGCAGCCTTCCCAAATGCCACCAAATATTCCTCCTAATCTTCCGCCTCAACCTCTTCCTCCAATGGAAGAACCTGTTATGCCAATCCTTCCACCTGAAAAACCTTTAGATCAGCCTCCTTCTACATCGCAGCAACTACCACCCCAGGAGGGAGGTCCACCTCCACAAAACTTACCTGGTAAAGATGGGAAGGGTGCAGCTCCGAGCCCATATTGTGATTTTTGTCTCGGTGACTCGAGGGAGAACCGTAAGACGGGAGGCCAAGAAGAATTGGTTTCGTGTGCGGATTGCGGTAGATCAGGTAAGCAAAATGATATACCTAGCGAGGTTCTTGAAGAGAAAATTCCGGCTAAAAAGGGTCGAAAAAAGAAATTTGTTATTTAAAATTGTTTTATTTTTCGTAATTATGTTTGTTTTGAATAGTGTGTTGTTTATTGTTTGTTATTTTTGATTTGCAGCTTTAAAAATTGCGAAAATCCTAAAAATTAGATTTTTATTTTAGTTTAATTTTATAATAAAAAGCATCGATAATTCGCATTATGAATTCTATTAACAGGGTCAAAATTAAATTAGACATATCAATTTTAAGTTTTTTTGCAATTTTTAATATACACAATTTTGCTGCATTAAAAAAGATATTTTAATATTTGTTCTTTGATTCGATTGTTTAAAAAAAAAATTACTTCTATATTAGAAAAGCGCAGTACAATCCCTCGATGAGTTAAATTTTTGCTTATTAAAGTTTGTAATTTCTTGATTGACATGCGTTTGCTACTAATTGTAAGTTTTCTAGATCCAATGTTCCTATATTCCTATATTTCTAGGTTACAAATAGAGACAGCCAGATCAGATAGCCAATTGTCGTTAAATATCACCTTCTTTATTGGAAACAAGATTTCCTCTTCTTAATATTATTTGTTAATATAAGAGTTGAACCTATTAATATCCCTGGCTCTCACATAATTACTTAACTGCAAGGTAGTAGTGCTTTCTCTTAATTAAAATTAAAAGCATTAAAATCTTACGTTAAGTAACAAAATATCTTATGTATAGTAAACTACAAAAATCAAAATTTTTGAAAAAAAAATACAAGCCTTATTGTGTATATTTGGAATCAAAATTTGAGACTTTACAAATTTTACATTATCAAAAATTTTTCAACTCGAGTTGTGGATTTACATTAAAAATAAAGAAAAACGTATTTGTTTTTCTGTTGAAAAAAAAAACACCATTGTATATTAAAAAAAGTATTATATATTCGTATAATATAGATCGATGTATTGTGAGCCAGTTTAAAAAATGCTGGAACAAATAACTGGACTCGAGTCAAAATTTTCAACCTTTGTTCAACAAAATCGTATTGAATTGCTGTTTTTTAAATGATATATTTTTTGGACAATATAAATTACAAAAATTCAAATTTTCGACTTGAGCAAATTTTGTTATTTGTTCCCTTAATCCTAAATAAAATTTTTAAATAGCAAATTAGAGAAATAGTTAGCAAAAGTTTATGTATATATTAATAATATAAATAAAAAAGGACCAATACTGGACATTGAGTAACATAAAAAAATCATTCTGTTAGTGATAGTTTTTAAGAAAAACTGCCAAAAATGTGTACAAAAAAATAATGAGATATAATTTTTTTGGGAATTTTTAAGAAATATTTTATTAAGATGTCCAGTATTCAATCTTTAAGTTCCTTGCAATTTGTGCATCACATGTTTTTACTTTTATTATTATATTTTTTCTCGAATTATAATTGAACTTTTAAAAATTTTATTCGACATTTTGTGATTATCCTGATATTTTATTAAAAAAATATCTTCACCTAGTTGTCAATGCACCTAACAAATTTTTTTTTTGTTATTTATTATCACTTGCCACATAGACTGGGGAAACCAAAAAAAAAAAATATGGGAAAATTAGTATATAAGGTTTGTACATTAGATTTTTGTCTTCCAAATTTCGCGAGGGCATTATGGGTTATTTTTTTTAAATTTTTTGTGGATCTGAAATTATTTAGCCAAATAGAAATACAATATATATATCATATTATTTATTCTTTTAGTTTTAAGTTATATTTTTTTAATACTCTTTGAAGAAGAAATTTTGTTAAAAAATTTGCAAAAAAGTTCTTGCCTGTTTATTTATTTGTTCTGGGTACTTTCATTTTCTATTTCAAGGAGTAACCTAAACTATTGGTCTACAGTTTTCCTTCTGTTCTAAAACTGTATTCTGATTATGTTTATAAACTGCTTTTTAGTCATTTTTAAATGTCAAATTTACATAGCATCTATGTAACTTAAACGATTGATGTTGACAATTGGATTTTAACCAATTTTTATCACAAAAGTTTCAGTTGTTAAGCTTTATACCATATTTATATCTTTATAATATGTATTTTTGCTTTTTAAGCCTTTATTTTATTTTTGAGAATATTTGAATGATTTTTACAATGAACTTATGTTAAAATACCTATTGTAAAAAGCATTCATAATTCATGATTAGTCAAAAATAATGTTATTTAATCTCATTTTAACACTTAAATAATATATAAATTGAGTTGTTGTAAGAACAGTTATTTTCCAAGGTTTTTCGTGAAGTGTATTGTCAAGTTCTTTAGTGCAATAAAAGATATGATGCCAACTTAAATTATGCGTATTTTATTTTGAAAAAAAAAAAAAACTCGGCAGTGCTGGAGATTAGTGCACACTTCTGATTTATGTGAATTTTTCTGGGTTTGCCCACATTTTGATGCATTGAAATTCTTCTGTTTCAAATATGTTTGTTTTATTTAGCTATCACATTTTGATGCATTAAAATATGCGTTATTTAGAAAGAAAAATTAACGTAACTTGGAAAGTCACTGTTCTTCGGCACTCCATCATATTCCCAACCCTAATTTTATCCTTAAAAAATGTAAATAACAAAGTAGAATAACTATAAATATATAATAAAATATAAATATATCACTAATGGCATCTAATAATTGAAAGAGATTAATTGCTTTTGAGGATACAGAAAATTTTATGTTCTACTTTTTTATTTACTCTGAGAGATTAGGTTATCAAGATTTTTGCAATGTAGGTAAGTAACTAATTAAAATGAGTTTTGCAATTAAAATTTTCTAATTACACATATTTTAATTTAATGCTGTTTTGATATGTTAACTGCAAATAAAAAAAATTGCAAACATAATTACATTTTGATAAATATTACAATTATCAATATTTGAGCCTGGTTATAAATAATTCTCACATGACAATTTTCTTATCTGTGTACTTGAATACAGTGGTGCTCAATAACATAAAAAAAAGTTATCTCAACACGCCTCACAAAAAATATAGATAAGAAAAAGAAAAAATAAAACAATTTACAGTAAACAAGTACATTAATGCATAATCTATGACATTTTTAAATTAATTTATAAAATTTGTTAAAAAATACTGGTTTATTTTTAGGTCACCCAACATGTCTCCAGTTTACTGCAAACATGATTATATCTGTAAAGAAATACAATTGGCAATGTATTGAATGTAAATGCTGCTCTATGTGTGGGACATCAGACAACGATGTAAGATTTATTTATGCAAACGTCTTTTTATGTACTTCAAGTTAAGTTCAACTTCAACGCTGTCAAACACATCCTAAACGGTTGAAACTAAAAACCATATTTCCTTTAAATAAAATAATTGCCATGGAGATGTATTCCAGTTAAAACAAATCAAAAGGACATTTAGGCCTATTTTTTCCAACTTAATTCAATATGTTAATCAATGTTTGGACTTGGAAAAAATGGGTCATGGTCAGCATGATTCTTGAAAAGAGAGAGTATAGCTTCAATGAGATAAATAAGGAACAAAACATTAGTAATTTTCTAAAAATGAAGTACTAAAAAGGACATTTAATATTTTAACTAAATATCTTTGAACAATTTTTGATTTTTATTTTTAATTCAGGACCAACTATTATTCTGTGACGATTGTGACCGAGGTTACCATATGTATTGCCTTGAACCTCCCATGACGACAGCCCCAGAGGGTTCGTGGTCCTGCAAGCTGTGCATCGATCAGTTCCATAAATAATTTATCCTAACAGAAGCAAGCCTAAGATGTAACATTTATAACACTTTTTAAAAAGGAAAATTATTTTTGTTTAACTTGTCTAACGTATACTATAACTTTTGTATAGGTATAGTTTTAATGGATAACTTTTTTTCTATTGTAATTTTTTTATAACAGTTTTATTTTTTTATAGTATGTTAGGAGTTAGTACTTAAAGAGAAGTTTCGTACTTAAGGAAGCGAAATGTTAGAGGTTGTGCGTATTTTCCATGAAAGTAAGTTTAAAATTGGCATTTCCAATTTTCTGTATATATTGTTTCATATTCAATTTGAAGATGTTTTTAAGATGTTAGAGTTTACGAAAAAAGAGTATTTTGAATTAATTTTCGTGGCATAAAAAGACTTTCAATTTTGAAAATTATTGTAAAAAACTATAATATACTGTGTAATACTGTAATTGAAAAAGAAAAAATGGCAAGCTATTATTAAATATTATTATTAATTAAATTATAAAAAATGTGTCCACTTTATATTGTAGCTACCTCATGGTTTTTTTTTTCTATATTTTTTGTATCTATATATATTTGATAAGTTGTAAACTAATTGCTTCTTTCTATATACAATGTTTATATTGAAAGGTGACAATATTTTGAATAAATATATTTTTCTCTCTTTGTAAATTTGTCTATGTAAAATGCGTGACAAAACACAAGATAAACCACAATAAATTTTTGATTTTATTTCATATTTCTTTTCGTAATAATCTATACCTCCTTAAATCGATATAACCAATTTGACCTAATAATTATTTATCTAATTATAATTATTCATATAATTTATTCTTTTGAACCAATAAAATATTTCACAAAATATATACATTCCATTGAACCAAACAAATAAAAATCTGAAGAATATATAGACTCTCACGGGAAAGGTTTTTTTAAGTTTATCTGTAACTTTTGATCTAGCCAATTTCGACATTATTCATAGAGTGGCTAAGATTATGTAAATTGTTAACACAAGCGGCATTTGGGTGCTCCTCATTTAATATTTCGTTTCACGTTTTACCCTGCAAGTATTGTCCCAACACCTTGTAATTCATACAACTTTTGTTTCTGTTAGGTGCATCTTTATTTTTTAAGCCGTGCCGAAGAAGACTCAAACTAATATATATAGTGGTCTGTGATTGTAGTTTTAGCTATGTAACTAGTTGTTTTATTGGCTTTAATCCTCGAATAAATAGGTGGTCCAAAATACTTGAAGTACTTTCTATAACCCTTGTGAATATAAGATAAGTGAGTATGACGATATTATATTTTTATAACTATATACCCATTTCATCTAGACTATCTATAAACTTATTATCTTCTTTTAGATATCTACTCTCTTGTGAGTTTCATGTTGGAGGGAAGCGGTCTCAGATGATCCAGATATATTAAGAAAACCTCGAAATTTGCCCCAATATGTACATTCATTCAAGCATAACATTTATTATTAGGTCAATGAGCAAAAGCAATGTCTCATGTGCTAATATTGAACACTGTTTATTCATTATTTGTATATGAAAAATTGTCCACACTTATAACCTACGTTCATTTAAAATACAATAATTTAAATAATAAAAAAACTACTAATAAAGATAAAAAGAAACGTATAGTTAATAAAAAAATTTCTATTGAAGAAGCAAAACTACATAAAACCAACTTCCATTTAAGAAATAATACTATAATAATAAATTCAAAAACTACAGATTTTAGTTAATTTATTTTTAGAGTCTTTAAACCTCAGGGTGGAGACATATTCATATTCATTAAGTAAATCAAACGCAATGGGACTTAGTATGATTGAGGCAAACATAAATAATCCTCTACAACTTTGAAAGTGAAATAAATTTCACACAAGAGTCTGATAAAGAAGAATGCCCAAAAAACAAAGGACTGAAAAAGATTTTAAAAACTGCTTTTGAAAAAATTTATAAAAGATTTATATCAGAACAAAAGAAACTACATTTAACAGAATTAGAAATAAAAAGCAAACTAAATTTGTTAGACAAAAATTTCATTGTATAAAAAAAAAAGGTTATTGATGTGATACTATGTTTACTAACACATCTCTTTGTGCTGGTCCATCGGGTTCATCTTCATTATAATCGACAGCAATGTTATACAATATGAAACATGCCAAAATAACAGCGAATTTTGTTTCGATTTTCTTTCTAAGTCCAAAATAGTCACAAGGAAAACTTTTTTTATCATACTAAGACATCTTTCAATAAAATTACGCGTTTTCCTGTGTGGAATATTATAAGCACACTGTGCATTATTTGCTCGGTTTAAAAAAGGAGTCACAAAAAATTTGAGATAATAAGCCCTTCCATGTCTTTGATTTACAAAAATGGCACTGTCTTACGTAGATCCTAGTCAACATGCTACAATATTTATAAACTGAAAAAAGAAAATTCAATTATAAAGTACCAAGTAAAGTAATATAAATTTTGTCCTCTCTGACAGACTTAATTTTAACATGTGTAATATCAATCATACCAAATACTCCTGGAAACTTAGCGATTTCGTAAAATCCAACCTTTGTATTGTTTAATTCGTTGGGAGTACCATGTTTATATAAGTTGGTCTTAAACAAGTCAGCTCATGGGATACTCTTTTAATAATTTTGGATACTGTAGATCTATTAATATTTACAGTATAACCCAAAATCTGTTCTTCGTCCGTTAACAATTTGTTTCTTTTTGTAGCGCGATGTTATTTTCTCCAACTAAATCAATTATAAAATTTACATTTTGTTTTGTAAATCTAAACTGAAACCTAAATTCTGCATGATTATATTTAACAAATGCACTTTCACAATTTGGTTTTCATCTTCTTATAAAGATGTTATCTACATAAATCCGACATCTAAAATATAAGAAAAACCTCCATGATTATCATTGACATACTATAAAATTTTCTTCCCGCATATATTTGAAGGCCCCATTTCCAGGTTTCAAACATATTTTGTAGTACAGCATTTAAAATATTACTTTTTACATATTTTTTAGTTGAATAGTTTGCCTTCATGAGTAAAACTCTCTCCAGACCTCATGCAGGGCTCTTTATATCGTTTAATCCAAAATAAGATTATATTATTTTCACGTTTTAAATAAATATAAATAATTACTTTTGTTATGCATTTAAAGAACTCTGCGAGGTTCTTGACAGTTGAATGAGACGTGGACTTTCAAGATGTGTGGAAGTTGAAAACCCATTACAGGGTTTGCGGTATTCTAGTACACCATCATACATATTTAATTTAAGTAACTTTATTTTTCCAAACTGACCTTAATATTAAAGGATAAAAATTTCAAAAATAGCTCAAGTGGTCTTTTAATTTTATGATTCGAGATGCGAAAGTTTTATGTATAAATCGAAGTTTATGCACTACGAAATTGTCTCATCACATCAATAAGCAACATGGTGCAATTTTTAAATTATGATAGTTAAATTTTCAAAACTAAAAGTTCGAAAAGAAATATTTTTATAGATTGGGGGATATAACTAAATACAAATATACAAAAGCAATTTTAATGCCAACATTTGTTATTTTTGTATAATAATACTGGGTCATGTAAAAATTTAATTTAAAGGCATGGAGGGCTCAATAAGGGTTGCACTAGTGTGTCATCAATAGTCAGCCTCTCATTATTCCTAATTTAAAATTCTAATTTTATACATAAATTTCTTTTGCTCCTTACAATTAAAAAGAAAAAAAAACTGACTAAAGATTATAATAAAACTTAAAAATATACATATATTTAACTAAAATATTTACATTGTATTAATACCTCCTGTTATATTAACAGGTCTACCCTTATATTTCTTAGAAACATCTTCCTCTATTTCTTTTTGCAAAATTTTGGTCTTCTCAATAATGGTGTTTATAACCGGAGATAATTTTCTTCTTTCTTCTTGCACCTCCAAAATTTTATCCTCCAGCACTTTTTTGGAAGCATGCATACGATCTACGACACTCAATTTTTGCTTCAAACTTGCAGTCAAAATATCAACATACTTGGAAGAATGTTTGATATTGTGCAAATGTTGCGTTCTTTTGTTCACCAGCTCATTCAAAGCTACTTCAACAGATTGAGCCATTGTGGCTACACTTTCCACAGTTTGCATTTGAAGCAACGTAGGAGCATCTATTTGTGACATGGATAACATATCCGAATCAAATGACATTTCGTATACTCGCATCTTCAAGAAAGTTTCTAGCTCCATCAAGTCATTTATAAGCAAATCACGAGTTTTTGGATTGTCCATTATCGTATATGCATCTGAATCTCTAGCGATACCTCCATCATTTCCAGATTTTTCAACAACTATTCCAGATTCTTCCAAGTTAATATCTACGTCAACATGATCAATTATTTCAAAGCCTTCCTCTAAACTCAAAGAACCAAAATCTATTTCCCCTTCAGCTGTTGGAGTACTTGAAAAATCTATACCTTCTGTAGTAATTTCACCAAAATCAATTTCACCCCCGTTGTCATCGAAGTCTATTTGATCTCCAAAATCAATTTCATCACTTGGTTTTGCTTCTTCATCTTCATCAATAATATTTAAGGGTGGTTCTTCAATGGAAATAGGTTTTTCACCATAAGTGTATTCGTAGGTAGTTGTATTTCCATTATTGATCAAGTATTGCAGTGTGGGGAGCACCTCAGAACCTGGATCTCGGCCTAATTGGAATTTTACAAAAGCCTCGTACATTTCCACTGCTGGTTTAGACAACTTAATATTTTCAGCGCCTCTCTTATAAATAATTGGTAGTTCATCTAAAAGTGCAATTAGTTCTTTTTTAATTTTAACACCTTCAATTCCAAGTTGTTTACAAGAGGCGTTAAATTCATTCAAGGCCAGCGCCTCAGTTTTTCCATAATCTTTAATCTTCTTTTCGCATTCCACCTGAGTCTGTTCTAGTTTTTGTATTTGCTTTTTCAAGCTCGGTACTTCAAAATTTACGTTACGTATAAGTACTTGGGCGACCTCAGCCAGATACAAATTATCTTTTTGATATAGGGCTACGATGTCATTCCAATCCTTCATGCGTTGAGAACCATATCGTCCAAACAGATTCTTGGTGTCCTTTTCGGTTTCTTTGAGAATTTCGACAATTTTCAAGCAATGGAAGTAGTTGATGTGTTGTCCGGAGAGTAGTTTAACTATACCTTCATGTGCAGGCATGTCCTGTATGGCATTATTTATTTTTTCGCGCACTGCCAAAATGTTGTTTTGCCAATCTTTGTTGACATGTCTTCTGCTGATTAACCAATCTAACAGCTTCGTAGTGGTAATGTCAATCGGAATTTGAGAGTCGTCCATGATTATTACTTAATTTAAGACTTAAAACTTTTTAAACAACAATGAAATACGTTTAAACGTTAGACATATGGTAAGTAAAAGTTCTTTTGACAACACTACGAACGACGTGAAAATTTTGACGTACGTCAAGACTTTTGTGAAGCTAGCAGCGAAAATAGGTACATTATCAAATAGAAGCAGTATACAATATTACCTTGAGTTTTAGTGTATATTAGTGATAAAATTGCTAAACTTAAGTAACTACAGCTATAGTTGTGAGCAGATATAGAAAGTTCATACCTATTTTTTTCTTTTCAATAAAACCAACTTTTGGACTTTCTATAAACTGTAATTATAATGTGCCGCATCTACAAAATTAGGTACAGTACTATATACTTTTCGAACTAGCTTCACGCTAATATAATATTTTTGAATTGTCAAATAAATGTCAGCCTTTCATTTGAATTTTTAATTCTAATGTTTTATACATTTGATCCATAAATAAACATCAAGCAAAAAAATTCAAATGAGAAAAATTCAATTCTTTTCAACAAGCTAACAATAGTTTTACGTAACCTTTTTTCTAATTTATAAAAATAATTGCTAGTCATAATAATTTAATAAAGAAGATGGTGTCTACTGCGCTTTATTTAGCTGGAGGTGTTGTTGCTCTTTATGTTTATAGAAAATACAATCAATTTAAATGGGGATGGTGCACAAATGATGTTAAACTTAAAGGAAAAGTAGCCCTGGTTACTGGAGCTAACTGCGGAATTGGATATGAAGTAGCCGCAGAACTGCTGGAAAGAGGTGCTACTGTTATATTTGCTTGTAGGAATGTGGAAAAAGGTCAGGCTGCTATTTCAAAACTTGAAAAGCGAAACATTAAGCTGAGAGATTCTAAGAAGGTAAAAGTTTATTTTCTTCAAATCATCATTGCTAATTTATTAATTTATAGATTTGCCTTCAATTAGATTTGGAATCGTTAACTTCAATAAGAGATTTTGCTTTGAAGGTCGCCCAACTTTATCCAAAAATTGACATACTAGTAAACAATGCAGGTGTTTCATTCCCTGATAAAAGGAAAGTGTATACGGAATCTGGAATAGAAATACATTTTGGAGTAAATCATTTGGGACACTTTCTTTTAACGAATTCATTGTTAAATAATATTAAAGGAACAAAAGAAGACCCTGCAAGGATAATAATTGTCACTTCAAAACTACACGAAAATGGACAAATAAAATTAAATGACTTAAATATGGATAGTCAGCCCAACGGAAAAAAAGCTTATGCTAATTCAAAATTAGCTAATGCTTATTTTGCTAGGGAGTTAGCAAAAAGGACTGAAAACACAGGAGTGAATGTGTATAGTGTATGTCCTGGTTGGGTATTTTCATCTTTGTTTAGGCACCATATTAGATCGTCATGGAAATTTATCTTGTTGGTAATCCCACTAGCTTTTGTTTTCATGAGAAGCGCTAAACAAGGAGCACAAAGTATAATATACTGTGCGACAGAGTCATCGTTAGCACTTGAAAGTGGTCAAATGTACAGAGATTGTAAAAAGTATGTTTCCAAACACAAATTCGATGATGAAATATCGAAAGGATTGTGGGAAGCTTCGGAAAAAATGCTTAACAATCTTTAGCAAATATGTTCTTATAATTATAGTTTGTCTAACATAAGATTAGTAGTATTTAAATAAAAATAATTATTTAATAATGTATTTTAATGGTAAAGAAAAAAATAAATAAATAAAAATGGCAAATTTTTTGTTATTGTATTTTAACAAAAACGTTACATTTACGCTATACTTTTAAAAATACCTCCACCAACTTCCAAGGTCACAGATGTCATTCCAACGTCATGCGTCTTGAATTTTAAATTATGAAACGCGTTGAGGTTATAATTTAGAAAAATACTTAACACGGGTAAAATGGCTTTAAGGAGATGTGTTATTTCATTAGGGGCTGTTGCCAAGAACCTAGAACGTAACAAGATTGTAACAACACAATTAAATAATGTTTTATTTGAGCAAAATCTGTGTAAAAATAGTTTGGGAGCTTCTGTGCAGGTTAGGCAGCTTTTCAATACAAAAGATGCCAGTAAAACTGATATTCCTGATGATGGAAGGATAAGAATATACTATGGGGTGCTTACTCCCCAGATAAGAGCTGTTAAAGTAAGGTTTCTAAGTTTTGTTTTCAGTAAGGTATTGACTTATTATTTTTAGTGGTTCTCATTAACCACAAGCATAATGGGAGTCGTAGCACAACCATTCATTTATAAAGAGCTGATAGCTATGCAAAACTTACCCTTGGTGGTAGCGGGCTGCTCATTTGTTGGATTTTTCACATTTGTTACCCCGTTTTTACTCCATTATATTACAAAAAAATATGTAACTCATCTCGACTATAAAGAAAAAGAAAACAGTTACATAGCAACAACTGTTAATTTTTTTTGTATGTTAAAAGAGGTATGGGTCTAGTTTACAGTATTGATTTTTTTTATAAAAATTTCTAATTTTGCAGACTGAATTCAAAATAGAAGATGTTAAAGTGCCTGATGTACCCGGTATGTTTACAACATTAAAAGCAAAGGGCAAAGATATGTTTTTAGATCCCAGACTATTTGAAGACCCAAGTCACTACGGAAAACTTATGGGTTACGATAAGCCTATGGATTTTAAATTGTATGATACTTCTCCGGAAGAAACAAAGAAATAGTTTAAAATTTAATTTATGTATAGTTGTATAGTTATGCAAATTTATATTAAAAAATTGATTCAACCATTGTTATTCATTTATGCATAACTCATATATTTTGTAACAATTATCTACCAGCATTCACAAACTGCTAATGCAGAGTAATATCAGGTTTGCTCAAGCTTTCAGGAAAATATTTTGAGAGAACTCAAGACCACCCTTTTGCAACAACCACGCTCCATACCAGTGCCTCCCCCCTGCATAAAATAATTTTTATTATCACAGTTTTTATGAGGTAGGTATATTTAATAAAGTACATATACCCGCCAGCACATAGACTTCATAATTTTGTACAAAAAATAATAATGTGATGGTCCCACGTTAACAATAAGGCTAGAAAAAATTATTAAGCATTAAGAAAACAAGTTTAGAAACGTTGATTACTGAATGAAGTTCTATTCATTTATAAAAAAATCATCTCTTTTACATCTGTAGTTTGGTAGCAATGATTTGCTTCGTTTACTACGATTGAACAAAACGTGATGAAACGCAAAAGATTTGGGGATGACCTCCAACTGTGTTTTACTACGTTGTATTTTCTGTGAAAAAAGGGTCACTACTGACTCCCATTCAATCGGTTATTTTTGTAAAGATGTTTTGTGGCACTTTGTCTCTGTCACTTGTTTTACAAATTTATAACTTCATTGTATCTTTTTCTAATTCTTTTTTGGCACCTATTTACAGGAGAATTCACTAGTAAAGGGGTGTTATTTTAAAATTAGAAACAGTTCTGTTGTCACATAGGTTCTGTGTGCTGGTGTATCCAATTTTTTGTTAAATATTGTTAGTGTGGCCAATCTTATGTTTGATTTTCTTTGTTTAGCTAGTGCTTTTAAAATGGCATTTAACTTTACAAATATTGAATATTTAGTAATTCAAGGGAAGCGAC
>JAUIMW010000410.1:0-17936 GCA_033557785.1 Enochrus cinctus | reverse complement strand
GCATAGTATTAAAAAAAACAATAATTTAACGTTGTTGGTGATCCAATGAGTGCAAAGGTGTAGGAAACGACTCCAAATCCAATGTACAGTATACTACATAGTAGTCTGTCAAATCATGAACAACCAGCACACCCAAGTCTTTCAGAGGAACATCCTTCGAGTACTGGATGTGCCAGTCACACATGATGCCGCTATGATAATCTGACACAAATTGAAAGAATCCAGGTATTCAGAAAGACACATTCCACGCAAGTCATAGAAATTTAATGCATTTATGTTGAAGCCACTCAGGCACAATATTTCTTTACATAAATAGATAAGTAAATGCATTATTTGGTCTATAAACCATATCAACCATGACAGATTTCCTGTTAAAAATAATCTTCAACCAGATATGCTCAATGTATGGAGCAATTTCTTCGAGTAAAGTACACAGACTTTTGACTATATTTGCCCCCAAAAATCTAATGATCTTTCTTTACCACATCCTGTATTTCCTGTCAAAAATCCAGTATTCACTCTCATATGCGATTATAGTTTCAATTATCATCTTCCTCTCAGTTCTTTTCATTTATGTATAGTTCCATCTTTCGTATTCCCCATTTTTTTTTTTTGAAGAAGCTCTGTCCTACATCTTGTCAATATGACCAGATTACTGATACAGTTTTACTATTATTCTATCCTTACCTGGACTTTTGTGTTTAGCCTTTTTTTAATTATTTTGTTCATAGTTTCTTATCAATCCTTCTATTCCCTTCTCCAGAATGTTCAGTTTTAATTTTCTTCTAGTTTCCAAATATTTCTTGCAATCTGTTTTAAAATATGTTTTTTTCGTTCCTGTTTCTTTTCTGTTATATTATTCCTTTCAATGGTTTCTTGTGTTCTTATGTCACTCCAATGTCCATCTGTTGATATTTAATTGACATCTGGGGTTTTGAGAAACTTCAATAAATTACAACTTTGGTCAGAACATGTTTTATTATAATGTTATATGTATTCTAAATTAATTGAAAAATCTTGCAACAGAAATAATTTTTGAAAATGCAAAATATTGTTAGTGAGTTGAACTAAAATGGGAAGAATAGTTGGTTCAGTCAGCTATAATATTTTAATTGTGACAACCATCAGATGATGTTGACATAATACAAAACTATTGGAACGAGTATTCCTCTTATCTAAATTATTCAAAATTTTGGTATGTTGTCTTGGTTAATTATCTTGTTTTTTAAAAGTTTTACTTACACCATACCTTACTCACCTGAATCTTTTGCCATGTTTTCGTCATTTTTTTTTTTTCATCAAGTTTATTTTTGAATTCTATTGTACCTTTACTACCATTAAGCCTAGACAAATTTTCATAAACTTCTTTGAATGACTAGGAGCTATTCTGACCATGTATTTTTTGGGTGTACAAGTAGCTATGTTTATCTTTATCTTCGGATGATAAAACTTTCGTCAGTTATGTAAAATTTCTCTTTTTGTACATGAACACGATATGAAATCTTGGAAGCTTAATATATATCCTCTTAACATGTATTCGATAATACGTAGTACATATTTTTTATACACCACTGTCCACAAGATGGTACCCACAAAAAATTGTAATTGTATGCATTTATTAAAAGAAAAAAACCCTTTGATTTATATGCAGTCCCTAAAAGTGCAGTAATTTGGGAACAAATTGCATTATTCATTCTTGAATTACAGAAATCTTCATAAAATTTAATAAGAATAAAAAAATCAGTAGAGTATCATTTTATGCTAAAACCCATAAGAAAAAATGGCAGCTTACCTAACAAGCTCCTGAAGGTTCCAGTTTGAGGATCTGTAGCTATTAACGATGGCCAAAAAGGATGTCCACCAATTCTAGCCCAAACCAAATCACCAAGATTATACGAATCCTCTAAAAAAAGAAATATATTTATAACTCGAGCATTAAAAGGAAAAAAAAACAAACCTGTTGAAGATCCTGCTAATTTCATATTATTTTTCAAAGGCAAACTTAACCTATTTTTTACAAATTTATTATTCACTTGTGTAGGAGGTTCACTGACAGCAGCCTCAGAAATTGGAAATTTAGGAACAGATTTACTTCGCAACCTTTGCCTTTCTAGAGTTGAAGAACTTAGTTTATCAATTATTGATTCCTTACTTTCATTTATTTCCACAATTTCTATTGGCTGTTTGTTATCATTTGGCGGAGATATTATTTCTATGGAGCTGGACCTTTTAAGCTTTTCTGATTTCCTTTTACTTGTTCTTCTTCCTCTTTGAGGAGTCTGCTGAATTTCTTTCTTGCCTTCTGCTCCTGCCAAGCTTTCAACCACTGAACATTCAGGAACATTCACTTTATCTGGTGATAATTTTTTTCTTCGCACATTCTTTTTTGGTGAATTGGTGGGTATTCGTGGTTTTTTCTTGGGTGATTTTTTTGGTTTTTTAGATAACTTGATAGTTGTTTCTTTAATATATTTGTCTTCCGGTTGAGAAGGTAACTCATCCAAGTTTTCTTCTGTCTTAATTGATATGTCTTCAGATGGTTTTTCCATCCAAGGAATATCTATTAAGGTTGTGTCTATACTTAGTTTGTTGTCGTCATCATCGTCAGAATCTTCTTGAGAATCTGTATCATCAAGAGGAACTATTGGTTCATCAGGGAGACCAAAACTTTCAATAGTTTCGCTTTTTTGATAACTTCTTCTCTTATTCGAATAAGTTTTTAATGAGATTTTACTAGGTTTGCTGAGAGATTCTACAGAGCTTGGACTATCTGGGTTGTTTGCTACTAATTTTAAAACTTTAGTAACGTCTATGGAGCATTTTTCTTCGATTTCAGTGTTTGTTAATGGTTGATTTTCAGAGTTTTTAACTACGGATGGTTCGGTTTTTTGAATGTACAGTTTGGTCATGTTTTGCATTTTTAAACCTTGGGTTGGACTCTTAAAAAATTTCCTTTGTTTAGGAGTTGATTCCTGAGGTTTGATAACTATATTTTGGATTTCTATGTGTCCGCACTCTATACCATTTACTTTATTGACATCGTCGTCTTCGGAGTCGCCAGTTACATGGTTGAAAGTAGGAGAGGAAATTATTTTTTTTGGTTGCTGCTTTTGCTTTTTCACGGGTGACTTAGCTTTTTCTGATAATTGTTTCACAGGGGTTCTTTTTTGCGAAGTTTTTAAAGGAGACTTGTTTTGACGGTTCCTCCTAATTTTTGTGTCGTCCAAAATGTCATCGATGTTGTAAAAGTCTTCGTTTATTTTAGGTTTGTGGATTCTTCCGTAGCGACTTTTATTTGTCAGGCTGCTATTAGGACTGCTTTGTTCTGCATCTTTATCATTTTGAGGAGATTCAACAGTTGGGTCTATGTTATTCATTTTTGAGATCTGAAAAATATTGGAGTAAAAATAAAACTATTGCTTCATTCTAGTTGAGAGGACTATTACATGAAAATGGTTTGCGAATTTTTTTGTTTTAGTTGGTTCATCTATTAAGTGCATTAAAGAATATAAAATATTGCTTACTAAATATAAACAAACATGAAATTTTAATTAGTAAACCTACATGACCTTGTGCTGCTCTCGATTAATGTATATCAATTACATCATACATTGTTCACTTTCCAATAGAATTTTTTTTACACAAGTTATTATTAGGTGCAGATTTATCCAATTAGTTACCAGTAATTAATAATTTACTAATTATTACATTATAAAACATTTCCTTCAACGAATTTAGTTTTGAATAGCTTAGTTAGAGACTATAAATATAGATTTTTTATTTTTCTGGACGCTTTTGATTAATACAATTCAAGGAAATGTGTGTTTAGTTCTTTTGCATTCTCATGTTACTAATGAAGCAATATTCCTTGATGAATAAGCAAAATTCTGTGTACTAATGGTGTAGTATGGAAATTTAGAGGAGAAAGAAAGAAATCAAACAAAAACATGCACAATGTTAAGAATAAAGCACAAGTAGGCGGATATATCACCTGTTACATAATTATTTTTAGATTTTTAACATCAAAAGGTTAGGTAAATAGAAATTTATGATAATTATTTGATAAAAATTGTTTATTAGTTTAAAAAGTAGCAATGAAAATTAATTTGCCTGTTTGTGAGGCTATAACTAATTAGTGCTACTAAAATAGCTGGTTATTTTTAAATTAGAGAAGAAATGGTGCCTTAATATTTGATTTAAATTAAACTTAAAAGTATAAAAATAAACATAATCAAAACGGTATTAAAGTATTAAATGAAATGAATGCTTCTTTGAAGCTAACCTAATTTTTAACGTAATTATCTGTTAGACTTATATTTATAAACCGAGCATCATTAAATAAGTCCCTATCAATTATGATACAGTTTCTAGCTTTTAAACAGATTTAACGTACCATTTTGTTGACTAATCTGTTTGGCGTAATTCAATTTCTGATTATATGCATATTTACTTTATAATGTACTGGTAATTTATGCACCAAGTATTGGATTATCAACTAAATTAAAGTATGCAGATTAAACCGATGATTAATTATTTTTTCAATGTTAAATTTACATTTTTTTCAAGAGTACACCTACTGAAGAAGGCCTCAAAATATAAAGGTTTTACTAATAATTTGGTTGGTTTTACTGAAAGTAAGGCTAAAGAAACTACCACTACTATTGAAACGTTCCATAAAAAGCCCGGAGCAATATTTACCCACGACATAAATAGCATAAATACAACTGAACTAACTTGCAATGTCCTATAAGTGAAATGGTATAAGGTTTAGACTATTTTAAATTGATCATTGTTTGATGACAACGGATATTTGCCAAACGAAACTTAGACATACCTTACACTAACAAATAAACTACATGTACACTTAAATTTTAAGTCTAAAATCGAACTATTTACACTTATAATTAATGAACATTCATCATTTTAATAAAACAACACGATAATTTGACAAACGGCTGCAATAAGTCTGAAGTTTGCGGCAAATTCGGTTTACAATTTCCCGCGTCGAATGAATTTAAACCCTGCGAAGTTGGTTTTATTAGCGGGAATTCAAAATGTTTTTAAAGTACATTCGTTCTTAGACAGTATTTATTCTTATTGTATGATTTACACTATAACATTTTGGCAATAAAATAAGATTAAAATTTACTAATAATTACATTTTATGATTGTATTTTTAATAATCTGTAAGAATTATTACAATTTGTATTAAATGTTCTTTCGATATCTTTTTGTCTAGGTAGTGATTATAGAAAATGTAATATGCACATACAAAACATATAAAATATAAGTCGTATATGCTATGCATGGTATAAATAAGTGTATTAAATTAAAATTGAGAACATTCGTGGCTACATTGTAAGACACTTCTTCATACCAAATAAAGTAAATAATAATAATATCGAAAGCAATATATTTCCTATATTACATCAAAAATACATTGCAAAAGAAGACATCCCATCCACAAACTGTAGAATGTACCATCAAACTTTGGAGTCCCTGGACTACCTAATCACTGGCTATCACGTCCTGATCCTGAAAGCCTGTTTAAGTAGGCACAACAATGTCGCCGGGAGAGTCCACCTAACACTTCCTGAACGTATGCAAATGCAGGAAAACAACGAACTTCCAAAATATCAATATGCTGAACTAGTAATTATCTCATTGCCCAAATTCAATGTCAAAATCACCTGAAAGTTCTTTCGTTTGAAATTTGTAATGTAAAAATCAGGTTCACCTGTGAAAAAAAAATTAATAGTAATAAAACCACAGAGGGTCTTGTTTTTAAATATGCCTTGGTGTATAGTGTGACCTCGGGTCTGAGTCTAGCTGTCTGTAGTCCTATCTTTACATCCAATCTATCACTAGTCCTTTATATTCCTTACATACCTTATCCTTCACAATCAACTAGCTGGAAGTACCTTTAGTTAATAGTGATCAACAAATACAATAATTCCAAAGCATAGTGTGGCACCTTTTATTTGAAAGAACAAGATATCCTTTGTGAAGTCCCTTCACCGCGGATACTGTTCAGATACTTCTGCAAGGTGCAATGGCCAATAATTAGCCCTGTTAGCTCTCCGATGTCTTTCCTTCCCAATGCCAGGATGGTCTCGGCTCTTTCGCTGGAGGGATGTTCCAGAAATGCTTTACTGTGTCTCTAGCCAACCACTCCTTTCTAGTATAAGCGCTGTTCCCTTTCCAACTGATTTCGTAATTCCTGCTTGACTGTCTGTAGCGATATAGAATTGCTTTGCCCTCCCTTTTAGGTACGATACCGTCCTTCGAGTTTCGTTCTAGTGCCCAGGTGCTTTTTTTTCTCTGTTTTTAGTCACCAGTGAGTTGAATACCCTTTGGTAGTCCAAGACCTGCCTGAGGTCACCTATGTTCAACTCAGCACCAGCACAGCCACTTTGCTGTCCGTAGCTATCTCGCCAGACAGAAGAAGCTCATTGCCCTGACTCCCTTCATCCCTCCACAGTATATCTTTGACAGAATTTCATTCAGGACTGTCGCATGTACGCTCTCTCTTTGTTTGCGAATTTCAGCCTGTAACCTACCCCTGCCTTCACCATAAGGTAAAGTGGTGGCAGATTAAGCTTGGTTTCCATGGATGCCGTGAGCATGGTTGTCATGGGCCCCATTAAGCATAAGTAAGGAAGTCTTTCAACCTTTCTTAGCTTCTTAATACAGATTTGGGTGTTGGTTTTCTGCCACCAAACCAGTTAGGCATAGGTAATTTTATATCTTATCATCACTGTGTGTTTCCCAGGTGAACTGATATATCGCAGGTGACAGTCCCCACTTAAGTCCAATCTTCCTGCGGCATGCGCATATGGCTTTAGCAGCCCTACTGCATACTCTGTCGATGCCGTCTGAAAGTCACCGTTTTCTCCAGCACTACTCAAAGATATCTGACTTCCCCCACAATATCCAATTTCGTGGGATAAAAGGTTATATCTCGAAATCCATATGTGTTGCACCATTTTTCATCTTAGGGCGCCCATTATCACTTCTTGTGCTGTTCTGCCAAATTTCTTCATAGTAATTATCACTATGTTGATTATAAAAATACAGAAACTAGTGAAATTATGATAAATGATTTGCTATTCCCCTGTTATTTGTAATCCAACCCTACCCATTTATTTTTGTACAAATCACCCTATACAAACCAATCCGTAGCAAGATATATAAAAATAAAGTAAATACTTTCTAGGTAAAAATATATTTATTAATATAAAAATAGAGATTTGTTCATAATACTTCATTTGACTTAGTAAATGGTAAAAATAAATACACTACAACATTAAACTTAAATACTAATCACAGCGTAACGCTTATTCTTTGTCGACAGTGCTTACAGACAGATATGTAAAAATTAATTTAAAAACCATATTACAGTTGCATAATATTAAAATAAATTAGTTAATTATATAATGCCGCATTATAGATTTCTAGACTGCAACCGCATATTGTTTTAAATTATAAAAAACAACATATAAATTTTAACATTAAAAATTATTAAGAGATAATAATAAAATTGCCGTTAATATTATACAAAAATAAATACTACCAACTAAAAGGTTGATAATACTACAAGTAACTAAAAGTAATGGTTATATATATATACAATGCATTTAAAAAAAATTAAAATACATTAAAAGATAATGTAAATTAAACAACAAATTAAAAATCAGCCTTACGCCGACATAAAAAATCAAATAAAATGTCACATGATAAAAATAAAACCCGAAACTATTCAGAAACTGATTACAATTTTTCATTGTATATAGGCTCCTTAAACAATAAAATATTTTCCAACTTATCTGGTAAATTTAAACTTTTTACATCATGGATGTAATCAAAAGGTCCAATTTGACCACGTTTTCCGCGATTCATATTTATCGCTATCTTGATAACATCTCTGGCTAATTCCAAAAGTTTTGGACACCTCAAATACTGCATAGATAAGTTGAAAGTTTTGTCACAGTTGTAAAATATGCGATGTGAAAAGTATTGTATTGTTTTTCGGGTTCTATATTCTATGCCCCTGTTTATAAATCGAAATTTATAAGGGTTTATTAAAAAAAATAAAATTGGACTGGCGTAATCCATATTCGGTAAATCTAGTAAGATCCCAGTAAGAGGTTGGTTTACATTAACGAAAACTTGAAACACTTTACTAAAGGCGGAATAGTAAAAAATAACCTGAAAAAAGTTAATAGTTTAGTGATTATTTAATAAATACTGTTGGAATACCTCTAGGTCTTCATAAAAGTAAATTGGGCAATAGGACATAATAGCATAAAATAACTTTTCAGCATTTTCAAGGCCTACATCGCCTCTTGCAACTATACGCTTCATCAATAAAGACAAGAAGGCACGGCCGTTTTGAATTAAGCCAGGTCCTGCTTCCGAATCAATTACTGTATACCAAACATATAACCTGTAAGAATAAATTATTTATATTTTGTGGAGGAGCTATAAAAAAAACTTACCATTCACCAGTGTCAAATGACTCATTATCTGCTAGTGAGTGATAAAAGAAATCAATGCCATATTTTACATATTCTTCCTTATTGATTAGGCCCCATATCCATCTAAACAGTCTTATATTTCCGCCGGAGCATGGTATATTCATTATATCATTTATATGTCTATTACGACCTTTATAACAAAAAAATTGTTTATATTATATTTAACAGAAAATCAAATAAAATTTACCCTTTAAAAGAACTGGTGATACAACATTTGGATCAGCTCCGTACTCCAGAAGCATTTTAAAAATATCGTCATAACCCCTGTTCCCAGCTATCTGTAAAGCTGTAAATCCATGAGGCGTACAAACATTTAAATCAGCTGTTAGCATGACTAATTGTTCTATTTCAGGATTACTTGCATTCCATTCCAACGAAAGCAGTAAAGCAGTTGTATATATATCACACCTATTAAAATATAACAATTAATAGTTTTTAATAGATTTCGTATTTAACTTACTTATTAATTCTTCTTATTGCAGTCACATCAGCTCCGTAGTAAATTAACATGTGAAAACTATCATCTTTGTAAGAAGATAGTGTTTCTGTTAGAGGTGTCTCACCTAGTTTTGTTCTTGCGTTTATGTCTGCGCCTAGCAAAATTACTCGTTCTGCAACGGTTGTAGTAGGTTTTCTTACCACATAGTGTAGCGCAGTTTCTCCTTTTTTGTTTCTTTTAGTAACGTCCACCCCTAAATCTAACAAGTACATTAGAGTATCATCTGGAACGTTAAATTTCGCAGCAATTAAGAAAGGTGTTTCTCCATCTATATTTCTTCTATTAATTTTAACGTAATGCAAGCTCTTTTCTATAATAGCTTTGATTATGTCTAGCCTAAAATAATATAAGAGAGAAAAAAAAATCATGGTACAAGTGTAATTTATTTACCTTTCTGATAAACATGCAAAGTGAAACACAGTATTTCCTTCATCTATGCGGCAATTGGGATTTGCGCCTCTTTGCAATGTAATAGTAGATAAAGTTAAATCTTTCTTGCTAACTGCTTCGTGTAGTTCCAATCCCTGAAAATATTTTTACAACAAGATAAAAAATTGTAGAAATTACTATACTAAATCTTGAGACATTTAGTATTTGCATGTTTTTTTGCAGGTTTTTTATTGAATTTTTTTTTGTTCAAATATAGTTTAAATATATGCAATTTTACAATTACAATTTCGAATTTAATGTATAAATGTAAAATATTTGTTCTATTCTTTGAATTTGTAATTACTTAAATAAAATTAATAAAAGAACTAATTATATTTAATGGTAGAATTTTATAATCTATTTAATATAAATAAATGAATAATACATTTATTATTAAAAACTATAACGTAACACCTATAAAAATAAAAATGTGCCTATGCGAGACAAATATTTGTACTAAATTAATTATTAATTACTGTGGTTATGAATGGTTTCTCTCGCTTTCATAAAAATACTCTTCAATAAGTATATTAAATTATTAAGGAACATACCAAATAATCTTCATCTGGATCATCTTCAGAAATATCTGATTCCCAATCGGAAACATCAGATTCAACTAAAGAATTTGGAGATCCCCCGTCAATGCTTTCTGTTTCGCTGTCCATGCTGTTCTGGAATGATTCTGAAGATTCAGAACCATCCAGGTATACATTTCTTCAAAAAAAAATATTTCAAAATGTGCTCATTTTTTAAAATTCAAATTTTCAGGTTAACTCACAAAAATGTGCACTACTTCTTCTTCTTGTCTAATTATAGGCCGAATAAACTTAAACGCACGTATAAAACAGTTTAAAACGCAGGTTAATATGTTAGAACGAGATAACAAGAAAAATATGCTATGTCTCGCACCACCCAATAAACTGTCAAATTGAAGTAAATTCTAACCAAACTTTATTCTTATTGACATAAAAATGGATAAAATTGCAATTGCTGTTATAACAAATATAAACAAACTTTGCAGAACTTGTTTGGTGGAGAAAAATATGGAAGAGCTGCGATTAACAAGTGAAGGTTCTATAGAAAGTATGCTGTATAATTTGGCTGAGATTAAAGTAAGTAGGAACATAGATTTATTTAAACTATGTAACTTCCACTATTTTCAATTTAGATTGACAAAAGTGATGGTCTTCCATCTTCAATATGTAAGGATTGCAATATACAGTTGGAAGCCGCTTATGGCTTCAAAGAGTTATGCCAAAAATCCGACACCCAACTGAAGGAAATGCTTTGGCCTAGTTATGAATATAAGGTTTACGAAGAACCAGTTATTATGAATTTGGATGACAATATTGCTACGCAAATTGTTTACAAGGAAGCTAACTTAGAACTGGATGCTGTTCAAGAAGACGAAAAACAGGAACAGGTATTTTATTTATATGAAAAAATATTTTACTTAAAAAAAGTAGTTTAAAGAATGTCTGTGTCAAAAGTCCCCATTTAAACTCAATAAAATAGTATTGTGGAATCAAACTTTCATGGATTAGGTATTTCATTTTTACAGAATAACTTTCTCGGTCTGTTAGAGACTTTAAAACACTGTTCTATACATAATGGAGGCTTCTTTGCACATACTGAGCAAAAATATCGTGTTTCTCGGCCTTTGTTTTGGGTGGTGTAAACAAGGCAAACCCTTGTGGGCTTCATTTTTTTTTTCTGTGGGAGGTATGCTCTCTAAGTAATGAAATTCAGGTCATCAACTGCAGGACTATCTGGGAATCATGACCATCTTTGTGAAAAACAATCTCTGATTTTCCATAATATTCGCATAACTCGTACAGTTTTACTGCATATTTATGTTTTTTTTACCCACAGTACAATGGATTCATGGAATATTCTAATTTTATATAACGGATCTGTTGTTGCTATAGTATTTTCGACAAAATGAAAAAGCAAAGAAGTAATTGAAATCTATTTTAGCTCATCACAGATTTGAAAAAATGTACAAAACATTTTGACTCCAATAATAGATCTTCATATTTTAGTCCAATATTTCTGACCTCAAATCCAAAGTTTAGGGGTTCCTCTTCTATATCAAACCAATCTCCATATTTGATGTTGCTCAGGGTTTTGTTCGTCACTTTTATCATTTTCCAAACTCTCAGTTTCACTTGATAATTCGTAATCTATAGCATCATCACTGTTATCACTTAGAAAGTTATCCCATTTCGATTCATTCATTTCAGCGATTTGATCAAGTTCTTTCTGTGTCAACTTCGTACAGATTGCAATCAGCACTAGACAGCAACTAGTCAGCTGTAGACAGACATAGATAATAATTCACAATACACAGACTGTAACATCCTATTCGAAGAAGCCCAACCATGAGATAATTTGAAAGCATTTTTTTTTTAATCAAATAAAATTACACAGAAGCTAACATATAGTAACTTTGAAAACTTTGAAATAAGCGCATTTTGTTTTTTGGGTTCAATTTTCAAAATATACATTGGCAAAAATATTTTTTTTTATGATGATACAATGGAGAAAATTTGAAAAAGGTATTCAGAATAGTTCTAATTTTACTTTATATATTTATATCATTTTATTTTTTTAATTACTTTTAATTTTAGAGTAGTATATTTAATTAGTAACTTGTATAAAAAGTTTAAAATAATATAAAATATCAAACTATCATTAGTTTGTTTTATTTAATTTTTTTATTTATTTTATTTTACATTAATACATTGAAATTTAATGTTTAAACTATAAACTGTATGATATTTATTAAGTAAAAAATATCATATCTTAATGTTGCAAATAATGTAATACTTTTTTGTAGAAATCCACTCCAATAAAATCAAAACGCAAAAAGAAAATTCTATCAGCAAACAGTGAAAGTGAGGAAGACCATGTTCAAAATGATAAAGATGAAGTAGAAGAAGACGAAAGAGATTATGATGATGATTATCTCAGGAAAAAGGCTCAAATGGATGAAGAAAAAAATGACTTGGATGATGACTTCTTAAGAGAAAAAAGCGAGAAGGAAGAGGAGAAAGCAGAGAAACATGAATGTCAAGAATGTGGGAAAGTATTTAGATTAGCGAGTGGCTTAAAAATTCATTCGATTAAACATGGAAAAAAATTAAAATGCGAAGTGTGCAATAAAGAATTTAGTTGTAAGTTATTATTTTATTATATAAAAAAAAACTAATTGCCAAAGGTCATGACTGTTAATTCTTTATTTATGCAATATTTTTTTAATTATTTTCTTTCAGTGGTAAAACAACTAAATGCTCATTTGAAGACACATGCTGATTATAAACCATATGAATGTGATAAATGTGACAAAACTTTTGCGTTAAACTCAAGTTTGGTCAAACACATGAGAATACATGGTGGGGAAAGGAAGCACTTATGCACAATATGTGGAAAAAGATTTTATGAACCTAATCATTTGGCTGTAAGTAACTACAACCACAAAATAAAACGTAACTATATTTGAGCCATTAAATTAAACTCGAAAAACAAGGTGTAAGTAAGTTTAATTTTTAGATTCATATGAGAACCCATACGGGTGAAAAACCTATAATTTGTAGTGTTTGTGGCAGAGGATTTTCGGATCCTCATGGTCTTGTTGCCCATAATAAAACTCACACTGGTGAACGAAACTACGAGTGCAACATTTGCGGTTAGTATCTAAAACATAGTTGTTATACTAATATTCATATTACAATATTTCAGGAAAACGCTTTGCGCACTCTTTTGTTTTAACTGCCCATAAACGAACTCATACTGGAGAAAAACCATACATTTGCAGTGTATGTGGAGCATGCTTTGCTACATCGTCTTATCTTACAATCCACAACAGAACGCACACTCAAGAGAGACCTTACAAGTGTGAAAACTGTCCAAAAGCTTTCATCAGTAAATGTGCATTAGTAGCTCATAATATGACCCATACAGGTGAAAAAAAATTCCAGTGTTCAGTCTGCGGCAAAAGAGCAGCAAGAGCTGCTGATTTGGCCATCCATATGCGATCCCATACAGGTTAGCCTGTTTTTTTTTTTTTTTTAAAGAAATTGTACTAAGCTCTTTTTTTAGGAGAGAAACCATACTGTTGTGACCAATGCCCTAAAAGGTATCATACATCCAGCAATCTTGCGGCTCACCGCCGCACACATTTGGGAGTAAGAGATCAGGTTTGTTCGGTCTGCGGAAAAGCATTTGGTGATGCAAGAACTCTAAAATGTCATATCAGGACACACACAGGTGAAAAACCATACGTTTGCCATATATGCGGCAATCGTTACACTCAATCTGGACAGCTGGCTGCACACAGGAAAACTCATCAAAACAAATCAAAGGCTGTTTATGTTAATTTTGTACCTGATTCTAACATGATGAATCCACAATAAAATTTTGTTTTTAATTTCCTTTTCTAGTTATTAAATTAATTTTAAAAGCAATTTCTTATAGTATTATAGATCTATTAGATTATATTTATTCAAAGTTTAATTTTACATTATTTGTATGTAAATATGGTATATTTTTATCAAATAAATAGTTATAGAAGTTTGGTTTTTTTTTTCATCTAAAATAAATTCAGGGAGAATTGCAATAAATTTTAAATAAAAAATATTTAAAATGTATATATTGTTAATTAATACAAGCTTAAAACTTGATCTCTATAATTAAAATTACTGCAAATATCTATTTTTGGACTTGAACCTGCCATACATAAAGCTCTGAAAGGTTCTTCTTGATGAATGGCAGAGTACACAGTAACAGATGATGTTGGGATTTCTGAGACTATATCCCCGTTAAAGTTCATCTTGTAGAATAAGTTAACACGTCCTCCAGCCAAAACAGTGTCTTCCCAAAATTGGGCTACGTGAATACCTTGATCCTCTAGAGGGAATATAGTCGAATTATTCAAAGATCGGAAGTGCCACAAAGACAAACGAGTTCCTCCACCGCATAACTAGAAGAATAACTAAATTAAATAATTTTCTTGATAGTTGAAAATCTACTTACCAGCCAGTCATCATTCATGCTAACAGCACCTATCCATTTGCCTAAGTCGGGTCTTGCAATTTTATCATTTTTGTATGGCTCAATTTTATTTATCGGTTTCTTCTCTCTTATATCCCATATTGCTACTAAACCATCTTCTCCTCCTGATATAAGATTGTTACCACTAAAATGTTAACCTTTATAATAAAGAAAATAACAAGAAAATACAAAAATTAAACTTACTGTAAACAAATGCTATGTATATAATCAGTATGAAATTTAAACGTCTGGACGATAGCATGAACATTTAAATTTATAACATAAATGTTATTGTCTCCACAACCAGCATATACGTAATCGGTTTCTTTGTTATAATCCAAAAAATTTACATCTGTCTTATCAAAAGTGTCTTTATAGTTGGGCAGTTCTATTTTAAAAGAAGGTTTGCACTCTTTTGCAGTTTTAACATTCTTCCACGGAATACCTATGATTTCTCCAACGGTTCCCACAATTAAACAGGCGTTGGTTGTTAATAAACTATTTATAGGGACGTCTTCTTCAATAAGAAGCACATTCTTTGGCTTTTGATCATCTTTCGTGAGACTTGTGTCTGGATTTATGATCTTCGACAAACTTTGTAAAAAAATATGATTAGAATGCTTTTTGATTTTTAGAAAATACTTACTGAAAGACAGATATCTGGCCGTATATGTCTCCTACCACTAAGTAATTCCCACAAGGGGAAAAAGTTTGGCATAAAACGGTGTTATAAAAATTTTTGTTTACCATTTTTTTTGACTTAACCTAGAAAATTTCAATTGACAGCCGTTTGTGTTTCGATCGATAAGTTAGGTGTCACGAATGTCTTAGGCAATTTTTGAAGTAATTGCATTTCATACGTCCATGTGTTGTACAAGGTACATGGAAACATTTTGGGTTATAATAACAACAAGACTAAGGTTTTGGGCCTAGTTAATACCGTGAAAGAACTCTTTGACTTTTGAATAGAGTTACCTCACAGATAAAAGTCATCTAGGAAAATAGACAAGCAATGGATCTGTAATTATTAGAATACATCCAGAAGTAGTATCTACATTGCCCCAGGTAGTTTAGAAATATCAAAAACTATCATATGAATTTTTTTATAAAAGCAATTTTTTTCCTCGCAATCGTTTGGCCATATTAAACAATATAAAGAACGAGTGTGTACATTTTTTTCAATTGGTTTATTTTATATATGTAATTAGCATTTAAAATATTGATTCATTTGTCGCATGAATGTGAGTTATAGTCTTTATAGCGTTTTATGAGCATCAATTGTACAAATTTAATATAGCCAAGGAATGAGAATATTGAGCGTGAAATGTCATCGCATCATAACCGTCTCGTCTTCTTGCGGTTTATAACTAAACTTATAATTGTCAAATAGAACGCCATGCATAAACTTTTTACATCTAATATAAATTTAGTTTGGTATCCAACGCTATTTTATAAGAATTCTTTGAAATAATTTATGAATTTTTTTTTAATGCATTTATAAACATTTTTATAATTAAACGTAAAAAGTCTATGTATGACGTATATATGCTATTCAACAGCTTTTACTTACCTCTCTAGAAAAGTAGTTACTTACCTCTTGTTATCAGTAGTAACCACCACTTGGTAGATGAGGAAATATTTACCAGCCAACGACGAGTTTGGATAATAAGTCCAAGATTTGTATAATTTTTATGTACTTTCTGAATTTTTTTTTAATTCTTAAAGTTTGATCTATGTTTTATTAATTATTTAATAAGCGTACAACCAAAGCTTTACAATTTGAACACAATATCAAAGGTTGTCAATAACTAAAACTTTTAAGGCAAATTTTACTTACATACATTAAATCAATTCAAATTTGAATATAATACGTATCAAGTAAAAGATATTAATCATCTAAATTTCTTAAACTTTCTATCTCTGGGAGAATATTTTTACTTACCTCCTTTTGTTAATGGTAAGTTCACCATACATGTGAATGGAAAAATATAGAAGACCTGTGGTACCAAAGATATCATAGACAAAATTTCCATTTACCTTATACAAACTAACCCATACTAAAAATCGCTTCAGCTGTCAATATTTTTTGACAGAACCAGACATTACTTTCTCCAAGTGCTGGTGCAATCTTTTGCACTTGCATGTTTGCTGGCAACATCTTACAATCTTATTTCCAATAGTATTAGTTAGTAACAAACTTGTAACAATGCCTAAGAAAAGCAACAAGAAGAATGCTAAAGACGACTTTGACTTTCCAGACGAAGAACCCAAAGGAAATGCGAAAAAAACGAAAGGTATGTTAACTTTATAAAAATGAGGTTATTTTTGTAGTATCGGCACGATTAGTTAACATAAATTATTTTGTGGAAATTACTTCATACATACTTAAACCATACATCCACGTGTTTATGTTAGCTTAAAGTAGTTCAGTGACATTTTCTAAATTTTACATTTTGCTTGAGCACATGTTGGCACTATTCTTAACGTCATAGCTTGCAAGCTTTTAGGCACTTTTAATTCATATATTGTAAAGTATGTCATCAACAGTATGCTTATTAATAAGACATGATGCCACACACCTACTATTTGTAAACCCTTAGGATTTCTTGCTACAGACAATCATCAACACTCACCAAATTTATTTTCAATACATTTGCACTGTAGAAAATCATCATTCACTATGTGTTTCTAAACACAAATGATCTCTCTTTCCAATTCATTGGACGCCCATTCCAACATTTTGTCGATATCTGATAGCATTTAGGTAAAGGTAAAACAAATATATACAATGTAAATAAATGAGTCTATTTCATGCAAGATCTCTTGAAAAGACTAACAATGCAATGTGTAGAAGTTGATCTTACTGAACCGAGTATATCAGTGTATCAACGAATATATTTGATAACTATATAAATATGTATATTTAGTAAGCTCCGTTCACTGAAACAGGAGCGAGCTATTTTCTTTGAGATTCCATGAAAAATAAAAGAAAATTTGAATGTTCTTATTTCTCGGTTTTCAAAAATGTTTAAATCACATATTCATGCTGATTTCTTCTTGTCTGCTATACTACCAAATGTTTTTACATTTGCAAGATGCAGCTATATGAGAACCCATATTAATACATTATCCACTTTCTAGTAGATATTAATACTTAATCCAATAACAATATTTATTGTCATTTATGAATTTTACCCAAAATATCCAAATATGTTTAAAATCTTCTGAAAATTTTTGCATTCTTGCTAGTTGTTGACTGTGTTTTGGATCCTCATGTTGAATTCATCTACGCTCGCACTTTAGAACCTTTACTGAATGCGATCTGAGTTCTAAAAAATTATAAGATTGCCAATATAAATAATAATTTAATGTAAGCTCCTAAAAAAGTGGTTATTGAGTCTAACATCCATCATTCTGTG
>JAUIMW010000409.1:0-17941 GCA_033557785.1 Enochrus cinctus | reverse complement strand
CGACAATGGTACTATATATTTTAGCCATTATTGTAGGGGATGTTAATATATTTTCAACTGCACGTTGCACAATCAAAACATCTCGTTCTTCGGTCGTAGACGCCTTAGCTCCCTTGTTTCTTAAACTTCGCTCAGACATAATCCCACACTAAAATTTCACACTCAAATAAACTTATAATACGCAGTAACAGTGAATACGTCTATTCGGTTTGAATACACATTTCTTTCTCCGAAATATATGCAGCAAGATTAAAAAAGAGAAACATGAGAATAAATATGGAAAAGACAAAAACAATGTTGACCAGTTTAAAAGAAGAAACACATAGAATAAAAATAGTGTGTAAGATTCCGGAAGAGGTGAACAGATTCAAGTACATTGAAGCACAAATAAAAAGCAAAGGGGGGTAGACGTTGAAATAAATGAAAGAGTGGGAGCAGCAGTAAGATTGTTAAGAGCAATAAACAGACGTTTCCTGGGAAAACAAGAAATATTAATGGATACCAAGGTTAAAGATTATAGACAGGTGCAACATGACGTATGCTAACGAAATATGACCAACAGTGGAAACACATAAATGCATACTGACAGCAACAGAGATGAGATTCCTATGGAAGATAGAAGAAAAGACAAGGGAGGATAGAATAAGAAAGGAAGTCTTTAGAAAAAAAGGTTATTTGAGGCAAAGACATTGAAAAAGGGGCAGGAAAAATCTACAAAAAACACTTCTTGTACTCTCAGTGCGCACAACCTTTTTGTGGATCAGGAAATTAAAGTATGCTTCCGATAGGGTGTTATAATAATCTTCACATATTTTCATAGCAATAGTTCAGATTTTCTTCCAATTGTAATATTGCATAAGCTTCACCCAAGTCAAGTGTTACTTTTGACCCTTTGATGGACTAAAACTAAATAACAAAATTAAAATTTAAACATTTTTATTAAGTAAATTCAATATAAATAAAACAATATATACATCATTCTCTAAAAAAGAGGACAAAAACATAAAATTATTAATTTGGCACTAACAAAAAGAACAAGACAATTGCACAAAAGCGTTCCTTAACCCCTAAATTGATGCTGATGTGCAATTCTAAACCAAACAGAAATTTCTCATCTGCTATGATTTTAAACTGCTACTTACCTAACGAATATGTACATAGAACCTTATATACCAAATTTCGAATATCCATACAATACAAACTTTAAACTTTTTTTTTGTGGGTATTTCAATAACTTTTTTTCTTAAAAAACAAATTCTGGACGAACATTTGAACATATAAATTTTTTTTATGATAATTTTATTATTTTATTACAATAACATTTAGAAAACATCACATTTTCTGGTATTATACCTCTTTTGAAATGTTAAGTTTCACATCTTTATTTTAAAATCGAGCGAGAGGAAGACACATATCGTGAAGTGAACATTATTAACATGTAGTAAAATGGTTAGTCGAAATTTAGATATTGCATTAGAAGTAGAGGTAACATATTTTCTTAATTAACGAAGTAACATACAGTACCGGACATTATATGTCGTTTACATGACGTCTTCTTTACACCTTTATTACATGTGTCGGTATTCCTAGTTACCCTAACATAAATTTACACCTAGAGATGAAAAAGTTTCATTAAGTGAAAACGCTTAGTGAAAAATGGAAAATTTGTACAGATTTAAATAAACAGTACTATCACAGAATCAAAATGTGGAAGAATATGGTACTTATAAAGTAAAGCTTTGATTTAAAAAATTTGCTTAAGCCTTCGTGTTAAAAATATTCCCTTATAATATTTGAGTGTTACCACTGAAAAGCATTTGATATGTCTTCTTTTAAATTTAAATCAAAAATACTTTATAAGAAAAACAAAAGTATAAACTATAGTAAATAAATTAATTTTAATAAATACAAACAAATTTATAAATAACGTGAAAACATTTTTGTTCAAACAACTTTTTAAATTTAAAAAAATAGGAAGACTAAAACATTTTTCAGTTGCATTGTATTTGATTATTTTAAAATTTAATAAAAATTGTTTTCAACATATTAGTTCAATAGAATTATCAATAAAAAAATCACAATTAGATTTGTTTCTAAAGGAAGAATCATGTATAGCATTTTTATGAAAAAAAAATCTGTTGCAGTCTAGGATCATGCTTATCCATCGAAACAGACTGCTTTGTTATAGCAATAATCAACCAGATTGGTGATGTTATAAATTACACCTTCGTTAGACTTGAGCATAATACATTAAAAATTAACTTACACTGTTTTTGCTGGATCTTTAGAATCCTGTAATTTATTCTTAAGAGTATAATTAAAACCTACAACTAACAGAAGCCTAACTGATAACACAACATCATGAATAACGTTAAAATTTCTTTTCAAGGCATAACGAACTAAAGATCCAACAAACAGACTAGTTAAATTTAAAATGTCAATGGATAAGAATGTCCTCCCATAACCCAAGTAAAAAATTCTTTGAAAAAATGCACAGCCTTATTAATTAACGAGCCAAAATTCACACCTCCAACCCTTCGACAATTCCACTTATTTTAGGGGTTTCAGTTCTTGTATGCCATACGTAAACCTTCGTGCAATTATCTGCCAGAGGTTCTAGTTCTTCTTTGGTGGTGAAGTAACTCAGAAACTCACTTTCCATCAAACCGTTTTGCATTTTATGTGAAAATTCTGCATCGGCTTTCTCTAAAATTAAATCTAAACTAATAGCGAAACCTGCCATGTCGATGGCAAAAGGTCTGTCTGGTCTCCAACCTGTCTTCCACTTTACTACCTTACCGCTTTCAGCATCAAGGATCGGAGTTTCTGCATTTAAGCCTCCAACTAAACCAACAGGCCAAACACCGACTTTTTTAACTTTAGCTATTTCTTTGAATAATTTAATGCTGTATGTATTATCGTCATCCATAAAAAACACCACTCCTTTATCTTGTCCTAATCTAAAAGTGCTACGTAGCCACTGAAGGCCTGCGTTTCTTTGATCTACACCTCGGTGTGTACGTACTCCTTTCTGAATACATTAAGAAGAGATATATTAAAAGTAAAATCTGGGTGAAAAGTTGCTAGTTTTAAGGAATACTCACCGCAAGTTTAAGTTTTTCTTTAGAGGGGGTGGCAGCATGTAAATGTGTAAAAAGCAAGTTGCAATCTTTTAATAAGTTTGTAACCAAATCGCTTTTTTCATTGGCATCTTCGATGACAATCCAATGCACGTTTGGAACCAAGGCTAAAGTTTGTGATATGCGAGTGAGTTCAGCTTTTTGTACAAGTCTTGCATAAGTCGGAGTTATAGCGTATATCATAGGAAGACTGACTCCGATTTTTTCTTGGTACAAATGTTCAATTAATATCAATTGCTGGTGGGACAACTGCAGTTGTTCCTTATTGAGGAACAAGGTCTCTTTTAAAAATTGCAGCTTGTCTACATCTAAAAATTTAGTGTAAATAAAGGCTATATAAATAAAGTCTATTATTAATATCATTTTATAAATTAAAAAAAATTACTTTGAAGTCTCGTTTAAACTGTTTTATTTCTGTTTACTTTACCATTCAGTGATCTACTTTTAATTGATTATTTCCTTTACATAAAAATATTCTAATTAACATTTTTTGATAAGATAAATTTTGATACCATTTAATCTATACTAATATTCTGCTTACAACTGAAATTCTTCCTTTATGTTTTTTACATTATAGTTTCTTCTTGTAATACATTATTAATAAATCATTAATATTTTTAAATTCAAGGTTTATGAGTAATTATTACAAATGACATCATATTTCAAAAATTATTAAATTAAATACGAAATCAATTGCTTTTTTATAAAGATCAAAATAATCTTTATATCTTAATTAAACTAAAATCAATTATTTATTTAAAAATGCTAAAAAAATTAATAAATATTTATTATTTACCTGATTCTATAACATTGAGTTTCCATATAATGAAAAATATTGACAGTGCGGCGAACCATAATATAAATTTTCTGACTCGCATGTCAAAGCCGTTCAAAAACTCCATAAGATCAAAATTTTCTTAAATAAATTCTTCCAAAAAACTCCGTATAACCTCAACTGTCATCAGTCATTTCACCAACTTTTGCAAATCCCATTTGTCCCAACTATTTTATTCAACTGCCCAATAGCAAGTGGCCAACTATTGTTTATCTCGCAAATAGTATTTGCCATTAGCAAATCTAGTAATTTGCAATTTCTTCCATTGGTAGCAGCTGTTTTTATTTTGTCGATAACTACGTTGCCTTGGTTACCGGTAAATTGACAGCTGTCAGTGCTGCTGTCACTTCTACTAGAGGATGCATTGAGAAATGTCAGTGTATTAAATGTCAAAACATAGCCAAATTTTAACAAGTAAAGGCGTTTAAAATGGCAGACGACGAACCATCATTGAGTAGTCTGTCATTGAACACAAACAGTGAACAAGATAATAATGGGGCAAATGGAAGAAGAGTTGATTCTCAAAAAAGTATGTTTATATTACTGTAATTTTTCTTTCATATCTAACCTCGAATGAATTATATGCAAACATTTCCTTTTTTAGTTGATATTTTACTTAAACCGACTGGAAATGCTCCTATAATGAAGAAAAAGAAATGGTCTGTCGATGCAGAAAAACCTATTGGTTGGATTATTGAGTTTATAAAGCGATATTTAAAATTGGAGCCTGATGATAAATTGGTATGTATACTTTAGCTCTAATACAAAAAAAATCTATGAGAATTTTTTTTAGTTTCTTTACGTTAATCAATCATTTGCGCCTGCGCACGACCAAATCATAAAAAACTTATATGATTGTTACAATGCAGAAGGCAAATTAGTCTTACATTATGCAAGAACTCCTGCTTGGGGTTAAAAAGTTACCAAAGCATCTCTAATGAAAAATATTCCTTTTTTTACTATGCCATAATTTTAGAGATATTTTGTTATCGACATCAACAATTTAGCTTAAGTTTAATTGTGATAGTTTTTTAAGCACGATTTTCTAATTCAATTATGTACATTTTTTTATCGTTACTTTTAAGCATATTTGTTTTACTGTAAGTACCTATAGCTTTCTAAATGTATATTGAATAATAAATTATTTCTAATGACCTTTGCCTATTACATATAAAAACAAATAACTTTGGTATATTTGATCAACATCCCAATCACATCTGCTATACTTTAAAAATATATTAAAAACATATTCAGTGATGAAAGGGTTCGAAAACGTCCCCACTAAATAGAATATCTCATCAGATAAAAAGTCCATGAGGCTTATATTGTTTTAAATTTTTTTTTAATAATTTATTTAACTAATTTATAGCAGTATAGATTTGATCATTAAAAAGAAAATTTTTAATTTCATTAATGGAAATGTTTCCCAAATAAATAAATGATGTTATCAGTCCATCTGACATGCTGGTTCACGATTATGCTCAAATACCCAATCACTAACAATTGCTTTGAAAAGTGATAAAAGGCACAGATATTTTAAAATATTATTAATGTAAATAGGGAATAGAGTAGGTCTCTGAAACAGTTCACAAGTCTCTCGGAGCCCCAATATCCATCAATACAAACTGTTTGGCACCTTATGCTTAGGTAACTCTCAAATTGATTCAAGACCTGACCTCTAATGACATTCATAATAACTTTATCAAGTAAAATGCCCATAATTGGCAGTGTCAAATGCCTTAAACTTATCGAGAGCAATTACTAATTACACCATTACTAATTGAACTGGCAAACTCGATTTCAACTGAGCAAAATAAAAGTTATTACATTTAATTACTCTATTAATTTTTACTATTTAATTTACTATATGATATACAATAGCCGAAAAATCTATTTATTATGTTTGCTAACTAAAATTGAACAATATTGTTTTAGTTATTATAAGATTTTTGTAATGTATCCCTTAAACTAGTATTATTTTGGTGATTTTCAAGTATTTGTAACTGCTCATGGTTTGCAGCTTTTCTCCTTTACAATGCTAATCTATTCCCCTCTGTTTTATCCTCCTTTTCTTAATAATATTTTGGATTTTTTGGGTTTAATTCAAGATCTATTTTTTCTATATATTTCTCAAATCTCTTCATTAGGTTCTTTAATTCGTTTTCTATATTGGTTAAAACTATATTATCTGCGAACACTAGCACCTTAATTTTCCCTCCATACAATACTACTCCACCTTCTTACTTAGTCCAGATCTGTAAGTAAAATGCAAAGAGAGTAGAACTCAGTAGGAATTTTTGTCTAAGTATTTTCATTGTCCAAAACTGGAATTCTTATTTCTCTTTTGCAAACCATATAGCTACAGGAGAAAGAATCATGACCATGACATAGAAGGACCTCTATAAAAAGATATGTCTTTTTAATCAAAACTAATTCTTGAAATGAAATGTTATTGTCATTATCATTTCTTCTTTTTTGCTAAAAAGCAGTGAGCATCCCTTTGTTTGAATAGAATTAATATATAATAAATAAAAGAAAGAACTCCAAGGTGTCTGTGGGACATAGAATGTTCTGCCAGTACTCTATTTTTATTTAGGTAAGATAAAATATCAAATTTAAATGAACCACTTATAATATTATTTTATAAACTACCCGCTAAACACACTATTATTACTGTATAATTTTGTTACAAGGTATTCATTCGATTATGTTGAAAATCTTTTTCATATTATTATTTTTGATTATCTTAATACTTTAGGACGATGCCCGCAACATACTCAGTGCAACCTGCCATAATTGGCTGCACTCAGGCGAAGGATTCTAATTTTAGAAAGCAAACTACATTTTTGCACAAATGGTGGATTCACCATTATAAAATTATATTATTAGTTATAAAATTTAGAAAATTTTTACAAAATCAAATGTCTTGTGACAAAATTACACACTAATAATAGACTGTTTATCGGGTAGTTGTAAAAAAAATAATATTATAGGAGGAAGTTTTCTATTTTAACTGCGTAAGAAATAGAGTACCGTGAGAATGTCCATGTCCCGCAGACCCACCTTCTTTGTTTTGATTAAGAAGATATGTAGTGGTTGTTGTATGTCATTGTCATAATGTTCTTTTCCAGTTTCCAGTTTCGGTGGCTCGTATTCCTTCGTAATTCAGACTGACTTGAAATGAATGCTCGAGGTCTCCTCCTTTTCTCTTATAATGCTAAAAATATGAAAAAGATTTTCTTAGTACAACTGTTAGTTATATCTAACATATGTAGCTTCCGTCATCTTAAACTTGTCCCTTCCGGGAAGGGTATCGTCTGTGAGAACAAAGAGTCTTTCATCCAACTTCTTTAACTTCCATCTTCCAAAAAAGTCTCCTGGTGATACTTTTTCCCTTCTTATTTTGTACAGAAAAATAAAAATTTAATGATATTCTTTGAACTATTAAGGCCTGGGAAAAACGTTATCTGGTTGAAGCCGAGATAAAGTCTTCTTACTTCCAAAGATTTTCATAATAATGATATTCTTCATCCTGATATTGCATCATTTCTAGAAAGAAAAAGACTTCACGAACTCGATTGCAACTATTCTTCATGTTTCTTATTAGACAAAATAATATCTACAGGTCCGCTTTTGAATGGGAATATCCTCCAAACATCTTAAAACGTTTGCTTACGTTTAATTTATAAGAACATTGTAAAAAGCTAGTACCTGAACAACATTCCATGTCTTCCGGGCTCCCTCTTGCTTCCTCTTTTAGTATTCATAAGCACTTAAGACTCCTATATTAAAAAATTCTTCTTTTTGCTTATATTTCACCAATAGCTAGGAAAAACGTAAGATGCAGTATTGATTAACACACTCTCTATGAGAATCGAGTAAAAATAAGATTAAAGAGGAACGACTAGGTATAGCCTATAGCCTCTGTTGAACATGGAATGTGCTGTTATCTATATCCTAATTTATATTGAAAAATTTTGAAATGGTTTTTTTCTATTGATTTGTAGAACATAGTAGAATTAAGAATTAAAAATTAAAAGAAATTAATTTTTTATAGAAAATGCCAGAAATCCACAATACAGAAATTAAAAATTAATAATTTAAACTTGGTTTAAAAATCTTAAGGGACGAGGACGCATTTACGTAACATTTTATTGTTGCAATTCGAAAAGACAACTATTAAAGTTATTTTTGTTTTTTGTATGAAATAAATAGAGAGAATGGGAAAAACAATTTGCAGATAAAATAAAATGTTAATTTTAAACTACCCTCTAAAAGACCTATACTTACTGTGTAATTTTATCAAGATGTATCCGACTTTGTTGAAAATCTTCTTTATATCATTATTTTTGTTTATGTTAATATATTAAGATGATCCCCGGAACTTACTCATTACATACTTTCATAATTGATTACACTCAGGGGAAAGATTCTAATTTTGGAAAGCAAATTATATTTTTGAAAAAATGGTGGATGAACAAACCCAAAACAAGGTTGAAATAAGAACGTCAAAAAAAACACCTTTAGAGTCCAAAAATCCTAATTTAATTTCCGTTTTCATATCCTAGACACAAGTGGTTTCACCTAGACCCATAATAATTCAAAAAAGTATTTCTATAGTGGGTCAAAATAGAATGGTTAAGATTTTCCTAGTTATCACATATATTTTCTTCAATTTTCATAGGTTCTGATAAAAGCTCTAGTGCCTTAGATGAGGTAATGGAAGTTCCAACTACGATTTTTTGGCTCTAAATGTGCTTTTTTGATGTGTTTATTTTGACCCTGTTTTGAGGTTGCTCATCCATCATTCTTTCAAAAAAGTTATAACAAAACATAGAAGATTTTTTTAACAAAGTCTGATATTTTATGGCAAAATTACACAATATCAAGAAATAGGGCCGTTAAACTGATGAGCGAATTGAGAGACTGCATGAAGAGTTGGAGAGAGGAGCTTAAACATCCAGTAAAACTTTATGTAAATGTGTCCTCGTCTCTTAAGATGTGACACAAAAGTTTTTCTAAAGATGAAGAAATGTAGTTACTAAGAATTTCTGGCACTTTCCAGAAGAAAATAAATGAATTTAATGTTTTCTTTATTTCTTTGGATACTTTCACAGGTTCAAATAAAAGTTTTTGTTCTAAGAATGAGGAGTTATTTCTAAAAACTACGAATTTTGGTTCTTTCTATAAAAAAAAATAATTTATTTTTATTGTCAATTCTTAATTTGATTGATAGAAAAAAAACATAAGCAATGGTATATTTTAAATGTTTGTTAATATGAATTAAGTTGTATATAACAATGTAAATGGAGGACATTCCATGTTCATCAGAGAGATGTTTACTGAATACTGTTTCTTATGTTAAACGTTTAGAATCAATGCGTCTTTTATAGATAAATAATGTTGTATGCTGAATTTGTGCATTATTTTTAGTATTTTCTTTGATTGTTCAATCTCAGATAGGTATTCAAATGCAAATTATTTGCAGCCATAAAAATGAGGCCCCTACCAGATCGCATTAAAATAGTTTGTGCTTGTAGAGCTAAAGGGCCACAAGTTTAATTAGCCTCTAATTGATGACATATTAGATTCAAATCATTGTCTAGTTGTATATAACCTCCGACAATTTATATTTGTGTGTTTCCATCGCATCAGCTGAAGGCAAATTTCTTAAAAAAATGTTGGAAAATATTATGCCGTAGAAATATCAAAAATTCTTGCGACCAAAATTTGTTGCGAATGTATTTAAATTACCACCATATAAGATATTTTTCATTAATTTTTGGCTTCTCATCGCTGCTTTCTTCCTGCAAACATCTCCAAATTTAAACAGTAAACCAAGAACACTCTCCAATATTATTTTCGCTAAAATGCCATCCTTTTAGACGAAGTGGAAGTCGTGCCATGAGTCAGATAGTTGATTCATAGGGTACTTAGAATTAAGTTAAAATTGTTGGATTGAATTCAATTCAATACATACATATTTCTTTATGCAACTTTATACAATAACAGATTGATAAGAGATCATTACTATTTAAAACTTATCTTGGAAGTGCAATTCACAAATCAAGAATTATTAGATTTTTAGTGTTAAAACTAGAGCCTAGACTTTTTTTCTTCTGCCTCTAAAATCTAAAAACACTTATACATAATTGCTTTTACAATGTTGTTTGCAACATCGAGTGGGCATTCTGTGATCTTAAGAATAGAGAGAAAAGATAAGGATAATAAAATTGTAAATTTTGCGGTGCTCTTCACTCCAAAATTCGCTAATCCCCAGCAAGACAAGATCACTTATTTTGTGAGTGCGACCAGTGTAGCTATCGAAACAAATAAGTTATAAATAACCCAAAATTGCTCTAACTGAACATATCTAGTTTTTCGACGGAGGTTATATTAGATTTAATCTCTCACTTTCAATGTAAACCTGGTTGTGTCTGCTAAATCTATTGATTTGAACTATAACTAGGGGAGTTATAGTCTAGACTGTCTACGATTGCAATTTAAACTATTTCTGTTTAACCCTGCATACCCCTCAGAATTCCTGTTATATATCTTACATTCTCTATCACATCAATTTTCTTATTCCTACCTCCGATTTCTTGCTTCCGTTTTCTTAAAGATTGCAATTAGAAGCATTCTTTAGCGATTTCCAATCTTTTATACTTTTTTCAATCCATTACTTCTGGAGCTTAAAGTTTATATCAGGTTGTCACATAAGTTCGTTCATATTTTGGGTACAGATATTGAAGCCTATTTGACGGAAAATATTTAGGTGGAGGGGATATTTTCGTAACGTTAGTTGCAGTGTTCATTTGTGGCTGCATTTTAGTGTAAAATTTATTTAATGTTGCTGTTCAGTTTATGGAAAACCAAATTAACATTTGTGGTATATTATGTTGTGTTACCTTCAAAAAGGGAAAAACACCACCCAAGTACCGAAGAAAATATGCAATGTCTACAGGGCATCTGCAGACGATATTGTCTGTAGTGGACGAAAAACCACATTTTACACTGCATGAGATACCACACGTCGTGAAGGTGTCGCATAGTACCGTTCAAAAACACCTCCAGCAGATGCAACATATGCTTGTTTGTAATCAGCTCATTAAAAAGGACCAGGAATATAATTACTGATGAAAAAAAATGGATATTAAACAATAATGTTGTGCCTAGGTAACTCTTGCTGTTCTTAACCTGTGTGCAAATTTTCAAATAATGCATTAAAGTTGATCAAATGTAACTATCATACAGTGGCGTTTTTTTTTTAAACTTCAATTTTATTTTTATTTGTAATATTTCCATTTTAATTTTTTTATTTCCTTTATTCTTTAGTTATCTTTAATATATAATATGTAAATACTTCTAGGAACCAAAAAAAAATTGCTGTCCATTCCACAGTGTTTCTTTCAGGGATCCAAACAAATTTTAAGCGACTGAGAAAAGCAAAATTTGTGCAGCATTTGTTGTAAGCCAACAAGCTGAGATTTTTCTGTTGTGATACTGTTTTCTGATGATTGATTGGATACTTACATAACTGACATTGATTGTTTATAAAATTTAAAACACTGTGATGTGTCAATCCTTTTTGATAAGCTTATGAACATGTGCAATGTTTTCATTCACTAGTGCGAGGACGATAGAGATGAGCTTGATTCGCAACACGTTCATGGCTTTGTTTAAATTTGTAGCAAACCTTGGCCATGAAGGGTATCTTCTCTGTATCCAAGGTAAATTTCGACTGGTATTATATTGCTCAATAGAGACTCCCCCATTCATCATAATGGTTACTAAATATAGCACAAAACGATTCTAGTGGTGTCGTTCTCCTACTCTAGGCATACTTATTGATGACTTTATATTTTGTTTTTTACTTGGGATAATTAACACATTTTTTTAAAATATACAATTGGCTTATTATAAGTATTCTTGCTTCTTTGTGTAAGTCAACTGTAGAATATCTTTTATGTTTCTAAAACATTCAGAAAAATAGTTATGTGTAGTATTTAGTTTACAACTACTGGCACATTTGCATTTTTGCTGATCATTGCCTTCACCTTCATAAAATAATAGATGCCTATGTTCGCTATTCACTGACTCTATCATTCTCTATCTAGCTTTTTGCTGGTCATCATATCTATTCTATACATGACAGGTATCACAAACATAAGTATGTAATAAAAACATGCACCATAAAATACAACATACACCCAATCAATTACAAAATGAAGCACAAAGATAGAAAGTAAAATTTATAAATTCAGAAATTCATGCAATATCTTCTTCACTCTGTTGCAAACTCTTTGTTTTCTAGAGCAGTTTATTGTGTAGTAATGCCTCCCAGTGCCCAATCTGTGATGAGCATTGTCAACCTGCGTCTACCCCACACTTCACAAAGGCAAGTATATACATAAGAATACAGTCTTCCCAATCTGGTAAATACCAGTCTCTTTTAAACTTTGAATAATAAAAAATTTGGATATACCAAAAAAAAAAAAATTACTTAAATTGTACTAAAATAAATTAAATGCACCCAAAAATTGCATAGCTTGTTCAAATGAAGAATAAACCTTCGATACATTTATTTTACTAAACATCTATTAGAAGGAAAAATAAAAATGTATTAATGCATAAAGGTTTAGTGTAAATTTATTTGTTGTTGAAACTTTCTAGATATAACACATGATAACAAATAATATATTATGATTTGAGCTAAAAATATTTACAATAACCGATAGTATTATGTAATATTTCATACAAATTACTATGTATGACAATATTTCCCATTATTTCCTAAGTACTCTGTAATAAGCACATACAAAATTACCTAACATGTTTGAGCTCTATGTAACATTCAAGCCACTATCAGTATTTATTCACTACCTACTCTAAGTATTTTAAGTAGTTTATAGTGAAACTTGTGTAGTATAAAATTTTTAAATTTTACTTTACTCATATTATTCAAATATTTAATAACTATATTGCACCAATTAGTTCATGTTTAGATATTTAACTAATATTACATTTAAATTAATTAAAACTATATTTTGAACAAAAAATTTGTGCAAACTGTAAAATAAATAAATAGGAACATTTTGGAGCATTTTTTTCCCTTGAATTTTCAGACAAGTCACTTTAGAGAGTCCAAAGTCTTGCTGATGTGTCTCATAGTTGTTGGAGGAACTGCTTCCTCCATAGCTTTTTGGAAATGGCAATGTTGCGACAAGAAACCCAGCATCATTTTTGCATGTTTCCTAAAAGATGAGTAAAAGAAAATTAAATTCGCTTCATTAAAAAAAAAAAAACTACCTTGTCTCCAAGCTGCCCTCGGTGAGCATGTTTGCTCCGTAAAGAAGAATTCTATCTCGTGTGTCCCTAGGAAGCTGGAAAATTCTACCAGAACCTAGTCGTTGACAGAGGGAACACAACAACCTGGCCGCTGCACACCTAACCACAGCATTCTGGTGTGCTCCTCCTTTCGCTGTCAAAACTTGAACTATTTTAGGAGGAGGGAGTTGACTGCAAGCTACCATATCGTCGAGAGCACTATTGGCATCACCTCGAAGAAACCTATTGGTATCAGCTGTTCTATGCAAGAGCGGTGCTGCAAATTCTTCAAGTTCCTAATAATTAAAGAGAAACATTTAAAAATAACCTTTTGACATAAAAAATAAATACTTACCGCCTCTAGAGATCTTCTAGGGTGCTTAAAGGCTTCTGCAGCTGCTAGGCAGGCTGCTCTTGCAACTTGTGACCTTAAATTGCGTATATGCCTGCCTACCGAAGTAGAAAGCTGATGGAGTTGAGTATCTGTCATTTCTGTTTGATGCCTAAAAAGCCTACCTACTCCTTCTAGTCCTTGGACGACTTTCTCCCACTCAGGACTATTAAGTTTCAACAAAATATCAGTTACGTGTTCTCGTGGTTGTCTTGGAACAGGCTGGGGTGGCATGTCTACCACTGGTCCTACAACAGCTTTCGACACAGCTCTATTAGGTTTCCTTCTGTGTATAGGTTGAGGTAACTGAGAAGGCCTCATCTCATATGGTATGGACTTTTGGGGCGATACCGGTTGTTCCTGGTACGCACTTTCGTGAGTTTGTTGGTGCTTTTCATAATTATTAGATTGTATGCCATAACTTTGGTGATTGAGAGGTACTAATTGGTAGTCACCTTGGTGATCTTCTTCAAAATCGTCGTCGTCGTCTTCATCATCTGGAATTACAGTTCCAGGCAATGGTGTATTAGCTAATTTAATGGGGGAGACTTCTAGGAGTCCTTTGGATTCTACATCGAATTTCTCCTTCATGGAAAGAGGCGCAGAGTTTACAGATTTTCTAGCTGATTCGAAATTGTCCTCACGCATTATTTTGATATCGCCATATGACTTGGACAACTCGCGGTTCTCCTCAAATTTTCGTCTGCTTTCTGAAATAACGGGCTCATCAGCGTAACTAAGGCGCCTGATGGGCATTTCTTGGTGGCTAGCACTTTGCTTGCGAGATTTGGGCTGCGGCTCGTGCTCCTCGGCTTCGTCGTCACTCGAATCTATAAGAAACAATAACATTTCTAAGAAATTCGTGCTCTTCCAATAATTGCTTGAAGTTATGAAACTTCTGAGCATGGCGTTGAAGTGACTTTAAATTTACACGTGTTTGTATTAAAATCAATTTATGATGGACATATCAAGGTGAAAATTTCATTATTAATTTTGAAAGCTCTCGGAAGAATCGATGGCGAGTGGCGGCAAGTAATTTATCAAGTTTATAACTAACCGAAATTCATTAATTATAACAATGAGGATGGGAAATTCATATTTCAATTCATTGTCAAAATTCTAAAATTCGCGATTTTCAAAGGAACTTACCGTTACTCATTACTTCTTCTCTGGCGTAAGCACCTCCATTTACAGCGCTATTATTAGAATTTTCTTTGCTAGATCTACGTGATGAGTTTCTCGTCGGCGTTCCTTCTTCTTCGAAATCTTCCGTTTCCATTCTAACGAAGCTCTTTTCGGGTTGTTGCTGCAGCGTTTCTGAAGGCGTAGGTGTGGATATCCTAATGTCATCTTCAATTTCTTCGCTTGCAGTGTTTGTGGAGGATTGCTGTACATTATTTACAATGGTGTTTCTAACATCGGGTGGAGGAGGTGGTTCTGAAGATTCGTCTTCGTAGGTGTTGAGGTTTGGCCTTTCTTCGGGAATGTGGGGTTCTGCGGGAGGAGTGAAGTAGCCAGAAGAATCAGATCCTGAAGAAAATGGTTGTCGGGTGACTGCGGTGGAGTCTACTTCGTCGACTCCGAATCCTTCGTAATCTTGGATAATGTATTTACTTTTGTGCTGGGCGCTCGGTGGTTTTACACTGGAATAAAAGTTGTATTCAATAATCATTTAGGTACACCAGTTTTATTTTTAGCTCAACAAGGGTTAATATTCATTGATGAGCGCGCAAATAAATTGATTCTCATGAGAATAAAATACATTTTAACATCTGATAATAAAAATGCGCGTTTTTATTTCGATTGGGGTTCTGTTACCAGGATGAATTTATTGGTTTCCGAAATAATTAAACTTCAAATTTCTATTGTAATACGTTATGGATTTTCGATGACTATTTGTTAATAATATATATTATATGGGAAGTTCAATGCCATGAAAATTATGATTTATAGATTTTTTTTTCAAATGTTAACGTTCCATATTTTTTAGAACAAATACAAAGACATGATTTGGAGAAGTTAGCTACGTTTCGAAGTGGATATAACGCTGCAGTTCAGCATAAAATAATACATTAGAAAATATACTATAGTTCACTTACGGGCTTCCATTCTCTGACAACACGTTAAGAACAGGTGTTTGGTTCTCTTCCTTCTCAGCTTGACCTTCAATAGATTTGCATCTACTTAAAGATTGCTTATAAGCTGGAGACATAGAACCATCTGCGACTTTCGAAGATAGTCCGCCCAAACAAGAACAATACTTAAAAGCTACCTTCCAGCATCCCTCCTTGGATAGTTTGAATTTCCCATCAGCCCCACCACCCTCCTCTCTTAACCCCCACAAATTTTCAACTTTTTGGCAACGAGATACGAAAGCTTCTTTCGAAAAACCGTTCGTAATTTTGGCGGTACACATTTTGTTCGTATGCAGTTCTCTTACAGAATAGTACGATAGTTTCTTTTTATGTAAATACAAAGCGTGCAGTAAAAAGCACAAGTGTTTCGAGGATTATTTGCATAATAATTAGAAAAACACATTGTTTAAATATTATGGCGGGACCCGCACTTTAAACGCCACTACCGTTGAATACCGACACGACGTTACGCTGGACGCTCTAGCATTGATTGGACTAGTTAAGTTGGAGCGTTAGTTAGTAGCCTGTCCGCCGACGCAAGAGGGTAATTCCACAATACCTCCCCCCAATGGAAGGCGTCCGCGACCCTTAGCCTCACGCTGGGGCAATTCCAGAGCCGACTTTTATAAACATTTCCATCCAAACAACGAATATAAACACCGGAGCAACAATTTAACAAGTTTGCTGAACTCTCATGCGATTTCTAATCACCTAACTAACGGATTCGGTGTTTATCAAACCTTTCGTTTTATGTACCCTGATTAATTTTGTTCTGATACCCGTACACGCGATGTAATTAGTCTTTATTTACATAATGTATGCAGGTTTTGGCATTTAATGATCCGGTATCCGGGCCACAAAAAAATAATGTGCGAAAATTGTCCCGTTAAAGTTAAATTCTACTCTGTCTTTGCCACCCCTCAGAGTTAATAGCAAGCGCACAAACGATTAGCCCGTCGCGGCGCCTCCTAGTCAGATATCGTCCCCCTGGGGGGTGCCGTCAAAGAATCGCCAACCGGCGCCACAGGTACATATTCAGTTCCACACCACTTACCCCTCTTTACTAGTTTACATGTATTATGTCTCTATCGACCGCCGTAACCACCCTTAGGCACCCTCAAAGGCGACAACAACCCCCGTGACCTAAGAAAGTTGTGCCCAGCCGCAGCCGGTCATCCAACTACCCAACTAAACGTTTTAACCCGCCACCCCAGTTTTTATTAAGTTTTTTATAGAATTTAGTGGGCGAGTGTTGCCCCCCGTTCCGAACCGTCAGCAAACGCCTTGTTAATTAATAATTGTTAACATCAAGAAATGCGCGTAAGAGGGTGACCTCAAACGCAACCCCTTTGTTCAACACTCGCGACAGGGGAGCACTGGGGTTTTATGCTAATTTTTACCCTTGTATAATTGCAATTATGGTCCTTTTTATGGAATTACTACTGCATAATGGTGTTTGTCCTAGTTCGCGAGATTTATAAGAGAGGCCTTGTTTCCGGCACGAGTGTGGCAGTGATTCTCAAACGACCATAGCATGGATGATACTTCTGATAATGTGTTTTTTTAACAATGTTTTTGGTGTTGCGTGGGTTGCAATTTTGTATAGAAAATAATAAATAATAATAAAATGGATATAATTGGCTCAAATTAAAATATTTAAAAATTAATTAAAAAGTCAAAATTTAAATAAAATCAATACAATTTTCAAGGCTTCGATAACCGTTGTGACCTTCCACAGGGGATATATAATAAATATAAAATGTTTTTTGTTAGTTGTTTTAAGAATTTTACTTTTTTGTTTGTGATATGAATTCTTTATTCCTGTCATGTTCTAAAGATTTGTAATTATTGTAATGTAAGTGTACTCGTTTCTTTATTGAATTTTTAATCTATAATTGTTACTTAAAAATACAGTTTTAATTTTGTTTAAAATTATGTTTTCAACATCTGAAATTTGTAAACATTTATCTATAGTGTTATTGAGAGTGTTAGGTCATAGTTTATTGTTTGCAAATGAAAATTATAAAAAATCATTAGGTGCTCAATTAGGATTGGCCAGCGGATAATCCACTAATTCTACATTTAGTCACTTTTGGCAAAAAACATTCGTCCA
>JAUIMW010000408.1:0-17966 GCA_033557785.1 Enochrus cinctus | reverse complement strand
TAACGCTGTTTTATTTTTATCTTTTATTGTTATTTGCATATCTGTCTGAGCACTTCTCGCCCGCGACACATTTAATAATGTTATGAACTATAGGCCGATATCTAAAAGTTTATCTAACATACCTACTCTCTATTTTGTTCAAACACTCTTCTAAACTACCTGTGGAAGGTAGTATTCTAGTATTCTGTATACTGGAATTAGTTGGAATATATTCTAAATCCTCCAGAATCTATATTTTTTATTTTTATGTTAATAGTATCATAAAAACAATTTTTTAAGTATCATAATATACCCATTTTAAGTAACAATTTTTGCAAATTGAAAAAAAGTCAATATTACCTTATCTTTTGAACAAAATGTTCGCTTAAGATTATTAATCCCTCCATCACATATTATTGATAAATGTTAGAAAGATAAAATTTTCATTATCTAGAAAATCTTCCATGTATTCCAGACAGTGGTTCTTTTTTATTATTAAAAAATCAGGAGATTTAACATAGAATGTCTTCTAAGTACACTGTAAATCACTTTTTTCTTATTAACTGGTAAATATAAATAATTGTACTCTCAACTTTGGATCTTGATAACAAATTCCATTTAAGTTTTTCAAGCCAATAAGAAGAGCATAGCTTATAGCATACCAGAAGGACATTCCATTTATCCAAGATTCTTCTTTATAGATAAAAAATGAGTTAATACCCTGATATTCCAATAGAATAAAAACAAACTAAAAAAATAGCCACCAGAAAGTCTGGACGACGTGTTATGTCCTCCAGGTACATCTGCAAACGTCTAATTTTTTTCACAATAAAAGAAGAAAGCCTTTTTTAATATAATTCTATTCTAATCTTTTTATATTAAAAGAAGAAGGGCATTGGGGTCATGGAATGTTCTTCAGGTATACTGATGTATGCTTCAGGTATTTAGGAAAATGAAGAATGTTTTGAAGCTTTTTGAACGCGATTAGAAATATGAAGCTTCTTTTATTTTGTTTTATTTTTTTTACAATGAGAAAAGAACCACTAAAAGGTTTTGGTTTGTTTTTATTCGATTGAAGAGAAGATTTTTTTTTACAATAAAAGAAAAACCACGAGAGGTTGTGGGGGCCATGGAATGGCCTCTAGGTAGACTACAGGGTACGCTCCTCTTGTTGTGTGGTAAAAATGAAGAGGATTTGTAAGTCTTTTCTGGTGATTCTTCTTTTATTGTAAAAAAATTAGTTGTTCTTGAAGTACACTGCTGTTTACGTACTCCTAATTGCGTTCAAAGAACTTCAAAACACTTTTCATTTTCTTAAGTTTTACCAGACATTAAAAAGAACGTAGCTTGCAGACTACCTGGAGAACATTCTATGTGTCCAGACTCTCTAGTGGTTTTTTTTTATTTTAAATAACAATTAGCATCTCTTTATTGGAATAAAATAAAAATCCTTCTGGTGGTTCTCCTTTTTTTATATAAAATCAGTTAATGAAAACAAAAAAGAAAAAACAATATCCAAGGGAGACATGGAGGTACACTGTAAACTATTGCGGGTAAAAATTGTTATTAAGATTTTTGTACACCGGTACAAGTTTGTAAATAGCAGTGTTCCTGGTAGACATTCAATGTCTCCCAGATCTTCTGGGTGGCACTACTTTTATTTTATTTTTAACGACTGATTTTATTGAGGACATGGAATGTCCTCTAGGCAATTTCATGTCTCCCAGACACCTGGTAGCTCTTCATTTGTTTTGTTTTTATTAACTGAAGGTCCTTCTGATATTTTGCATACTATGCTTTTCTTACTTGCGAGAAATAAAGTGTGTTATTTTTTAATACAATTAGGAAATGTTGAAAGTGGACATTACATTTTTCTCAATCCTCCAGGTAGTCTTTTTCTTACTGTTTCAAATCAGTAAATTTTCATTTGGACCTAAAAAAAAGTACAATGCTGCTTATGTACTTTGCAAATTACTTAGAATACATTCTACATCCTCTAGACTCAATAGTAGTCCTCCAAACCTTACCGACTACATCATTTTTCTATTATTTGTATGAGTTATAAAGCAAATTTTTAAATCTATAGGTAGTAGTCATCATATGCAGTAGTGTAAATAAATTTAAGATAAGAATTTTTGCAAATTGAAAAAAAAATTGTTTGAAAAATTTTGCCCTTAAGATTATTAATCCCTCCATCACATATTATAGATAAATGTTTTTAATGTTAAAAATCAGGAGATCTGGCATAGCATGCCCTCTAGGTACACTGCAAATAACATGTTTCTTATTGGCAGGTAAAAATTAAGTGTGTTATCAAGATTTTTGAACACAATTAGAAGTTTGTAAATAGCAGTGTACCTGGAGGACGTTCCTTGTCTCCCAGACCACGTGGTAGCACTTCTTTTATTCGTTTTTATTAACTGATGTTTGGAAAGTATTTAGAGGATATGAGTACAAAAATCATGATAACACTCTTCATTTCTCTAAAGTTAACCAATTAATATGAAATGTCCCAGGTATGTCCTTCTGGTATTCTGTAAACTATACTTTTCTTACTGGTTAGTTAGACTTTTAGAAATGAAGTGTGGTGTTTTCTATAACAATTTAGAGTACGTATAAAGCAGTGTACTTGAAGAAGATTTCATTTGTCTCGACACCTCTTGGAGGTTCTTCTCTTATCGTTATAAATCAGTCAACATTTGTTTGGAAGATTTATTTATTTTTCAAAATTACAGAAATTTTGCCACAAAAACATGGAATGTCCTCGAGATATAATGCTGCTTCTAGTGTTATATATGTCTATACACAGATAAATATAAAATTTGTTGAAAACATCAACAGCCTCGAGTGCCTGATGAAGATGAATATACGGAATTGCAGTATTTCCACCCAATTGGTTGGTCGATTTATCTTCGATGTAGGAACCATCCTTGCATGCTTAAATCTCGAAGGAACATTCTCAGCGATATGCCGTCCATACGAACTGAAATGGACTTTCTACCTTCTCGTCAATTAGATTATCTTCAGAAATCCCATGCCATCTCCATATCACGACGAAAGTCTTCATAATTTGACTGTGAAAAGTCCCTAGTTATATATCTACCAATCATTAAACTAAATTAAAGCATAAACATACGTAGATGTGCAAATTAAATTTATTTAAAATAAATTACGTACTTCTAATTTTAAATATTTTGCAAATTTCTTTGAAGACATCCTATATCCTCCAGACTGAATAATAGCTCTTTTATTGATAAAAATCTGATGGCATCTTCAAGTTAGATTGGAATAAAAGAATGATCACCAGCGGGTCTAGTGAATAAGGAATATCCTCCAAGTAGTTTGAAATCCATGATGTTCTTGTTATCTGGTAATACTTAAAAAATAAAGAATGAAGACGTTTGTCGTTCATAATCAGAAGTACACAGATAACAGTGTAGGACATTTTATGTTTTTAAGACCACCTGGTAGCGTTACTGTTTTTATTTTTATTAAATGATTTTCTTAAAATAAAGGAAGAACCACTAGAAGGGGTTTTTATTGTTTGTATATTCTACAAATTTCTTATATCCTCCATAGCTCTTTTATTAGTAAAAATCTGATGACATCTTCAAATTAAATTGGAATAAAAGAATGATCACCAACGGGTTTGGTGGATATGGAATGTTCTCCAGGTAGTCTGCAATCTATGATGTTCTTGTTGTCTGGTAATACTTAAAAAAGAAGAGTGTTAGGAAGATTTTTGGACATAATCAGGAGTACACAGATAACAGTGTACCTGAAGGATATTCCATGTCCTCCAGACCTCCTGGTGGCGCTACTTTAATTTTGTTTTATTTTCTTACAATAAAAGAAAAATCACTAAATGGAGTTTTTCTTGTTTTTATTCTATTGTAATATGGAGATTTTTTTTTTTTTGAAAGAAAGTAAATATACAAAGTGGTGGTAAAAAAGGGTCTGTGGGATATGGAATGTTTTCCAAGTACAAGTGCTATCTATGTACTCTCAATTTTGGTTCTTGGTAACAAACTCCATTTAAGATTTACAAACCAATAAGAAGAGCATATTTTCAGCATACCAGAAGGACATTCCACGTAGGTCCTTTAGGTACACTGCTATCTACAAACTTTTAATTATCTTTTTTGAAGATTTTTTAACACAATTAGGAGTAAGTCGATAAAAATTTACCAACATTACAAGTCCTTCAGACCTCCAGCTCAAGGAGAGTCTTTTGTTTAGTTTTTTATAACCGGTTTTTTCACAATAAAAGAAGAAGGGCTTTTTTGTTTTATTTTTTTTTTCTGATTTTTTATAATAAAAAAAGAAGGACCTTGGGGACATGGAATGTTCTTCAGGTATTCTACTTCTAATTTTAAATATTTAACAAATTTCTTTGAAGACATCTTATATCCTCCAGACTCTTTTATTGATAAAAATCTGATGGCATCTTCAAGTTAGATTGAAATAAAAGAATGATCACCAGCGAGTCTAGTGGATAAGGAATGTCTCCCAAGTAGTTTGCAAATCTATGATTTTCTTGTTATCTGGTAATACTTAAAAAATAAAGAATGAAGAAGTTTTTGTACATAATCAGAAGTACACAGATAACAGTGTACTTGAAGAATATTCCATGTCCTTCAGACCTCCTGGTGGCGCTACTTTAATTTTGTTTTATTTTCTTACAATAAAAGAAAAACCACTGGATGGAGTTTTTCTTGTTTTTATTCTATTGCAGCATGGAGATTTTTTTAGAAAAATAAGTAAAAATACAAAGTGGTGGTAAAAGAAAACTATCAGGAACTCGTTTTATTGTCTGGCTAAAAATTTAAAAAATTTTGTTACTGCTCTTATCAAGTAAATCTTATGTAGAACGTGAAGGTTAGATGTATAAACAAATATGCCACTAGAAAATTAGAAGAAAACATTTTAAAAGAAGTACGAAGATAGCTGTGTACCTAAAAAATATTAGATTTTTAAGAGCAACTACTTCTGAGTGGAACATTTATATCTAAGTAACTTGCAAAATTTAAAGATTTTTGAAGATAATTGTAACAATAAGATAATCTATCTGAGAAAATTGTAATAACTGCTTTCTATGTACCACACTTCATTAGTCCAACTTTTTTTTTCGTTTCGAATATAGGGATGATAACATTTTTTTTCCATGAATTTTAATAAATGACTATGAATAAAATTAGGAGTTTGTTGATAGCAGTTTACTTGAAGGACGTTTCATGTCTCTCAGACCAACTGATATCTTTCTAACATTTAGGCGTGTCTCTATGTTGGAATAGAATAACAACAAAATAAAAGACCAGAGCGTCTGTGGGATATGGAACGTTTTCCAGGTACAAGTGCTATCTATGTTCTATCAACAACAAATTTCATTTAAGTTTTACAAGCCAATAAGAAGAACATAATTTGCAGCATACCAGAAGGACATTCAATATATCCAAGATTCTTCTTTATTGATAAAAAATGAGTTAATATCCTTATGTACCCATAGAATAAAAATAAAATAAAAGAATGGCCACCAAAAAGTCTTGACGACGTGTTATGTTCTCCAGGTACATTGCTATCTACAAACCTCTTATTAAGATTTTTTTTTGTTTTGATTTTATTAACCAATATTTTTCACAATAAAAGAAGAATTATTTTAATTTTATTCTGATTTTTTATAATAAAAGAAGAAGAACCTTAGGGACATGGAATGTTCTTCAGGTATTATAATGTATTCTTCAGGTATTTAGGAAAATGAAGTGTTTTGAAGCTTTTTGGACACGATTAGAAATATGAAGCTTCTTTTATTTTGTTTTACTTTTTCACAATCTTACATTAAAGATAAAAAGAAAAACCACGAGAGGTTCTGGGGGACAAGGAATGTCCTCTAGGTAGACTACAGGCTACATTATTCTTGTTGTCTGGTAAAAATGAAGAATATCTGGAAAACTTTTGAGCACAATTAGGAGTACCTGGTGGCACTACTTTTATTTTGTTTTTTTTTAACAAATTTTTGACAAAAAAAACCATCAGTTGTTCTTGAAGTACAATGTTTACGTACTCCTAATTGCGTTCAAAAAACTTTTAAACACTTTTCATTTTCTTACATACTACCTGAATATTCCATGTGATCCAGACTCCCTAGTGGCTCTTCTTTTATTTTAAAGAAGTCAGGTAAAACCTTTATGTTGGAATAGAATAAAAACCCTTCTGGTGGTTCTTCTTTTTTTATATAAAATCAGTTAATAAAAACAAAGAAGAAATCACCCAATAGAGAAATGGAATTTCCTCTAGGTACACTGCAAACGGTAAAACTTGTTTTGAAGATTTTTTACACCATATACACCATACACGTTTCTATGTAGTAGTATACATTCCTTTTCTCCCAGAACTTCTGGATGGCATTTCTTTTATTTTGTTTTTATCAACTGATTATTTTACAATAAAATAGAACCACCAGGGAGGAATGTCCTCTAGGTACTCTACAAGGTACGCTCTTCGTATTGTCTGGTAAAGAAATGAAAAGTGTTTTGAAATATTTTGAATACAATTAGAAATACAAAAATAGCAGTGTACTTGGAAGACATTCCATGTCTCTCAGACCCCCCGGCAGCTCTTTATTTGTTTTGCTTTTAATAACTGACTAATATGAAATGTTCCAGGTATGTCCTTTAAATTTATAGTTATTAGTCATACTTGATAATCAGATACAGTAGTTTAAATACATTTTAAGAAACATTTTTTGCAATATCAATGTACCTGGAGGATACTCTATGTCCTCCAGACCTCCTGGGGGTTCTTATTTATTGTTAAAAAATCAGAAATAAAGGAAGAACCACCAGGAAGTCTGATGACATCAACAGCTTAATTAACGATATAAAATGCTCGAGTTTATTATGCCTGATGAAGAGGAAGATACGGAATTGTAATTCTTTGACCCAATAGAGGCTAATCGATTTATCTTTGATATAGGAACAATCCTTGCATGCTTAAAACTCGAAGGAAAGACACCCCTCAACGGGCGCTGTAGCATTCTCAGCGATATGTCGTCCATACTAACTGAAATGGACTTTCTACCTTCTCGTCAATTAGATCATCTTCAGAAACCCCATGCCAAGGTATCATCTCCATATCAGAGCGAAAGACTTCATAATTGAACTGTGAAAAGTTTCTAGTTATGTATCTACCAATCATTAAACTAAATTAAAGTATTTATTAATTACGTACTTCTAATCTTGAATATTTTGCAAATTTCTTTGAAGACATTCTTCCAGACTCAATAATAGATCTTTTATTTTTAAAAATCTGATGACATCTTCATGTTGGATTGGAGTAAAAGAATGATCACCAGCGGATTTGGTGGATAAGGAATGTCCTCCAGGTAGTTTGCAATCTGTGATTTTCTTGTTATCTGGTAATACTTAAAAAAAATAAGAATGAAGAAGTTTTTTTGGACATAATCAGAAATATATAGATAACAGTGTACCAGTGTCCATGTCTTTCAGACCACTAGAAGAACCACTACAAGGGGTTTTTACTGTTTTGATTCTATTACAAGAAGTTAGTTTTTTTTTTCTTTTTTTAAGTAGAAATATAAAGAGGTGGTAAAAAACTACCAGGTACTCTGCAAATTACGTTCTTTTTTGTATGGCATTTGCAGCAAAAATTGATACTTAAAATGCATTTGCACTACTGCATTATTGTATCTCTGTCAAGTAAATCTTATGTAGAACGCGAAGGTTTGGCAAATATATAGGTAAATATGCCTCTAATTAGAAGAAAACATTTAAAAGAAGTACGTAGATAGCAGTGTTAGCTACTGAGTTTAGAAGATTTTTGAAGATAATTGTAACAATAAGAGAAGAATCACCAGGTTCTCTTTGAGAAAAATGTTCTTTCAGTACACTTCATTTCTCCAACTTCAGCTAACCAGCGAGAAAAGTATAATTTACAAAATACCAGGAGGATCTTTCGACCTCCTGGTAGCTCTTCTTTAATTTTACTTTTATTAACAATCTAAGAAAATCACCACATCTAAAAAAGATATGCAATGTCCTCCATTGTTATCTGCGCATTTCTAATTTGAAAACAACAAATTATAAATACGTAGGTAACAGTGTATCTAGAGAGGCTTTTGTTCTTTTTATTTTCTAATATAGGAATTTTAACTGATTTTTAACAATAAAAGAAGAACCACCAGGAGGACATGGGATGTCCTTCAGGTATTCTGTACACGTATGTGCGTAGAAAGCAGTGTACCTAAGATTTTACTATTATAAAACAGTAAACATTTTTTTGGAGATTCATTCATAATAGAAAATATTTTGCCCTAAAAAGGTTCAAATCTGCTTACTCAATAATAATCCTCCAGACCTTCTTCATAAGGTTTACTTTTCTATTGCCATTATGAGTCGTCATCCAAAACAAAATTTTTAATCTACAAATAATAGTCACAATTGATAATCATATGCAGTATTGGTGCCAGTTGTTGCTTGAGATTATTGATTTCTCTATACCATATTAATTAAAGGTGAAATATACAGTACTTTGAAGATATTCCATGTGCCCCAGACTCTCTCATGGTTCTTTTTTATTGTTAAAAATCAATTAATATTCCTATGTTTGAATAAAATGAAAATGAAAAAAGAAAGCAAGAAAAACCATCAGGAGGTCGAAAGACATGGAACGTCCTTCAGGTACACTGCTATTTACGAACTCATAATTTATATTTAATTCAAGGAGTTTGGAAAACATAAAACGTCCTACAGGTATACTTCAAACAGCATGCTTCTTATTTACCTGTAAAAATTAAGTGTGTTATCATGGTTTTTGAACATAATTAGAAGCTTGTAGGTACCAGTGTACCTGGAGGACTTTTCATGTCTCCCAGACCACCTGGTAACTCTTCTTATTGTCTGGAGTATCTGAAAGTCCTATGTAGAATGTGAAGGTTCAGCAAATAGCATAAATTTCTAAAATGTGTAGGTAAATATGTTACTGGGAAAATAGAAGAAAATATTCCAAAAGAAGTACGAAGATAGCTGTACCTGAAGAACATTCTTTTATCCCATTTCAACGTAGAAATCATCGGATTATTAGTTATAAAACAACTGCTATTGAGTTTGGAAGATTTAAATTTCTAAAATTTTGCAGTGCTGCAGAGAAGACCCACCAGGGGGTCTCAGAGAAATGTAATGTCCTCTAGGTACACTGTTTTAGACGTACTTCTAATTGTAATGGAAAATACCTCACTTTCTTCAACTTCAACTTACCACTAGGAAAAGTATAATAACAGAATACCAGGACCTCTCTGGTGGTTCCTCTTTTATAGCTAAAAATCAGTTAATAGACAAGAAATGTCCTCCGGGCAAACTACTATCTACAAACTTCTAATTGTGTTCAAAAATTTCGATAACAAGTTCTAAGCCAAGTGATTTCATGTTGTTCAGATTCCCTGATGGTTCTTCTTTTATTGTTAAAAATCAGTTAATAAAAAGAAAATATAAGAAAGCCACCAGTGGGTTGTCTTCCAGTGACACTGCTATCTACTACTAGTTAATTTTTGAAAGTTTTATCAGACAATTAGAAGAATATCTGACTTGTGGTTTTTCTGTCATTGTAAAAAATCAGTTAACGTCTTTATGTTGGAATAGAATAAAAACAGAAAACCATTTCTGGTGATTCTTCTTTTATTGTAAAAAAATCAGTTGTTCTTCAAGTATACTGCTGTTTACGTACTCATAATTGCGTTGTTTGGAAAGTATCTGGAGGACATGGAACGTCCTCTAGACCCCTAACGATTCTTTCTCAATAGTAGAAAAATAAAATAAATATGGGCCACCAGGGGAACTTAAGGACACGAAATATTCTCTAGGTATATTGCTACAAAAATCATGATAACACTCTTCATTTATCTTAAGTAAACCGACTAATATGAAGTGCCCCAGGTATGTCCTCCTTGTATTCTGTAAACTAAACTTTTCTTACTGGATAGTTAGACTTGGAGAAATGAAGTGTGGTATTTTCTATAACAATTTAGAGTACATATAAAGGAGGAGATTACATTTATCTCAGACCTCCTAGGGTTTCTTCTCTTATCGTTATTTTTATTTGGAAATTTATTTTTTTTTGCAAAGTAAAAGAAATTTTGCTCCGAAATCATGGAATATCCTCGAGCTATAATGCTGCTTACGAACTTTACAAATTACTTTGAATATATTTACGTTTTTTATTGCTAAATCTATTTTTTCTAGAGCTATATATGTCTATATATCTGACAAAAAATCAGGTAATATCCCTATGTTAGAATAGGAAGAACTATCAGGAGGTCTAAGGACATGAGGAAATTTCCTCGAGGTACACTGTTATTTACATGGGTATAAAGTTATAGATTAATAGATAAATATAAAATTTGTTGAGAACATCAACACCTCTCAATTGAGGATATAAAATATCACGCCTGATAAAGAGGAAGATACGGAATTGCAGTTCTTCCACCCAATAAAGGCTGGTCGATTTATTTTTGATACAGGAACAATCTACCAATCATTAAACTAAATTAAAGCATAAACATACGTACATGTGCAAATTAAATTACTTAAAATAAATTACGTACTTCTAGTTTTAAATATTTTGCAAATTTCTTTGAAGATATCTTATATCTTCCAGAATCTATAATAGCTCTTTTATTGATAAAAATCTGATGGCATCTTCAAGTTGGATTGGGTTAAAGAATGATTACCAGCGGGTCTGGTGGATAAGAAATGTCCTCCAGGTAGTCTGGAATCTATGATTTTCTTGTTATCTGGTAATACTTAAAAAATGAAGAATGTTAGGAAGATTTTTGGATATAATCAGGAGTACACAGCTAACAGTGTACCTGAAGGATATTACATTTTCTCCAGGCCTTCTGATGGCGCTACTTTAATTTTGTTTTATTTTCTTACATTAAAAGAAAAACCACTAGATGGAGTTTTTCTTGTTTTTATTCTATTGTAACATGGAGATTTTTTTTAGACAAAAAATTAAATACACAAAGTGGTGGTAAAAAAAGGGTCTGTGGGATATGGAATGTTTTTCCAGGTACAAGTGCTATCTATGTACTCTCAATTTTCGTTCTTGGCAACAAACTCCATTTAAGTTTTACAAGCCAATAACAAGAGTATAGTTTGCAGCATACCAAAAGGACATTCCACTAGGTACACTGCTATCTACAAACTTTTAATTATCTCTTATGAAGATTTTTTAACACAATTAGGAGTAAGTCGATAAAAATTTACCTGAACAACATTACAAGTCCTTCAGACCTCCAGATCAAGGAGAGTCTTTTGTTTAGTTTTTTATAACCGGTTCTTTCACAATAAAAGAAAAAGGGCTTTTTTGTTTTAATTTTATTCTGATTTTTTATAATAAAAGAAGAAGGACCTTGGGGACATGGAATGTTCTTCAGGTGTTCTGATGTGTTCTGCAGGTTTTAATTTTAAAAATAAAATAAAAATATGAAGCTTTTTTTATTTTGTTTTATTTTTTACATTTAGAAAAGAACCACCAGAAGGTTTTGGTTTGTTTGTTTGTTTGTTGGTTTGGACTGCAGGTTACGCTCTTCTTGTTGTCTGGTAAAAATGAAGTTTCTGGAAGTCTTTTGGCCACAATTATGATTACCTGGTGGCACTACTTTTATTTTGATTTTTTTTTAAATTATTGCCAAAAAACCATATCTGGTGATTCTTCTTTTATTGCAAAAAAATCAGATGTTCTTCAAGTGTACTGCTGTTTACGTACTCCTAATTGCGTTCAAAGAACTTCTAAACACTTTTTCAAGTTTCACCAGAATGTAGCTTACATGCTACGTGAATATTCCATGTGATCCAGACTTCCTTTTATTTTAAAGAAATCAGTTAAAATCTTTATGTTGGAATAGAATAAAAACCCTTGCGGTGGTTCTTCTTTTTTATAATATAATAAATAAAAAAAAAGAAGAAACCACCGAAGAGAGATATGGAATTTTCTCTAGTTACACTGCTAACTATTGCGGGTAACAATGTACCTGGTAAACATTCCCTTTCTCCCAGAACTTCTGGATGGCGCTTCTTTTATTTTGTTTTTATTAACTGATGATTTTACAATAAAAAAGAACCACCAGGGAGGAATGTCCTCTCTCAGATGCTCTATTTAAATGCATTTTACGTAAAAAAATTTGCAAATTGAAAAATAAATCAATATTGCCTTCTTTAAAATTATTTGAACGAAATATTACTAATGAATCTATACATGTTGGGAGCCAATTTGCTCCTAAAATTATTAATCCCTTTATCACATATTATTGATAAAAGTTAAAAAGATAAAATTTTCAGTATCTGGAAGATATTCCGTGTTTCCAGACCCTTTGGTGGTTCTTTTTTATTGTTAAAAATCACTTAATATTCGTATGTTAGAATACAATGAAAATTAAAAAAGAAAGAAGAATCATCAGGAGGTCTGTTGACATGGAATGTCCTTCAGGTTCACTGCAACCTAAAAACATCTAATTGTGTACAAAAATCATGATAACACTCTTTATTTCTCTAAAGTTAACCGATTAATATGAAATGTCCCAGGTATGTCCTTCTGGTATTCTGTACACTATACTTTTCTTACTGGTTAGTTAGACTTGGAGAAATGAAGTGTGGTATTTTCTATAACAATTTGGAGTATGTATAAAGCAGTGTATTTGAAGAAGATTACATTTGTCTCGACGCCTCCTAGAGGTTCTTCTCTTATCGTTATAAATCAATCAACATTTTTATTTGGAGATTTATTTTTTTTTCAAAATAAAAGTAATTTTGCTCCGAAAACATGGAATGTCCTCGAGATATAATGCTGCTTCTAGTGTTATATATGTCTATACATAGATAAATGGATAAATATAAAATTTGTTGAAAACATTAACATCCTCGAGTGCCTGATGAAGATGAATATACGGAATTGCAGTTCTTCCACCCACAATCCTTGCATGCTTAAACCTTGAAGGAACATTCTCAGCGATACGCCTTCCATACCAACTGAAATGGACTTTCTACCTTCTCGTCAATTAGATCATCTTCAGAAATCCCATGCCATCTCCATATCACGACGAAAATTAAATTTATCTAAAACAAATTACGTACTTCTAATTTTAAATATTTTACAAATTTCTTTGAAGACATCTTATATCCTCCAGACTCTTTTATTGATACAAATCTGATGGCATCTTCAAGTTAGATTGGAATAAAAGAATGATCACCAGAGGGTCTAGTGGATAAGGAATGTCCTCCAAGTAGTTTCCAATGATTTTCTTGTTATCTGGTAATACTTAAAAAATGAAGAATGTGAAGGAAGATTTTTGGACATAATCAGGAGTACACAGATAACAGTGTACCTGAAGGACATTTCATGTCTTTCAGACCACCTGGTAGCGTTACTGTTTTTATTGTTATTAAGTGCTTTTCTTAAAATAAAAGAAGAACCACTAGAAGGGGTTTTTACTGTTTTGATTCTATTGCAACAAGTTGGTTTTTTAGAAAAAAAAAAAGTAGAAATATAAAGTAGTGCTTTCATTCTTAAATTACTAGAAATACATCCTATATTCTCCGGACTCAATAATAATCCTTGCGTACTGATAATTGCGTTGTTTGGAAAGTATCCGGAGGACATGGAACGTCCTCTAGATCCCTAGTGATTCTTTTTCAATAGAAGAAAAATAAAATAAATATTGGCCACCAGGAGAACTATCCAAGACACTCTTCATTTCTCTAAAGTTAATCGACTAATATGAAATGTGTCAGGTATGTCCTCCTGGTATTCTGTAAACTATAATTTTCTTACTAGTTTGTAAGAAATGAAGAAATGAAGTGTGTTATTTCAATTTGGAGTACTTATAAAGCAGTGTACTTGGAGGAGATTACATTTACCTCAGACCTCCTAGGGGTTCTTCTCTTATCGATATAAATCAATCAATGTTTTTATTTAGAGATTATTTAGAGAAATAAAAGAGATTTTGCCACGAAAACATGCTGGAATAGAGAGAGAATGAAATAAAGGAAGAATCACCGGGAGATCTGAGGACATGAGGAAATGTCCTCGAGGAACACTGCTATTTATATAGATATAAAGTTATAGATAAATATAAAATTTGTTGAAAACATCAACAGCTTAATTAACGATATAAAATGCTCGAGTATATCATGCCTGATGAAGATGAAGATACGGAATTGCAGTTCTTCCACCCAATAGAGGAACAATCCTTGCATACTTAAACCACGAAGGAAAGACACCTCTCAGCAGGCAGAGATAGATTATATTTACTAAAAAGGTGAGAATAAAATAGTATACTAGCTGTAGCATTCTCAGCGATATGCCGTCCATACCAACTGTAATGGACTTTCTACAATCTCGTCAATTAGAAGTCCCACGCCTTTGTTTAGTGCAAAGATTGTTACTCAAAATTTATTCACTCTTCAGCATATGATTATGAAATAAGAACATTTATTTTTATAATTTTTACCTACCACATATTCCATGTCCCTCAAACTGCATTGATTTCATTCTAAAAAGTCAGAAAACATTTTTATATTGGAATAGGTTAAAAATACACTTTTTTTATTGCAAAAAAATTAATAAAAACAATAAAAATGGAGGCGCTTCTAGTGATCTAGGGGACATGGAATGTCCTTCACTGCCGTCTACGTACTCTTAATTGTGTTTAAAAAAATTTTCATTTTTTCACCAGTTTTGCCAGATATTAAAAAGAACATCTCTTTGTTGAAATATAGTAAAAACCCTTCTGATAGTTCTTCTTCTTTTGTATAAAATCAGTTATTGAGGGTCGACGAGTTTCTTATCACATCGGCCAAATCCTCTGGGTGGCGCTTCTTTTATTATGTTTTTATTATCTGAAGTTTATAATAAAAAAATCACGAGATACGTTCTTCTTATCTTCCGATAAAACTTAGGAAAATGAACTCATTAGAAATACATACCTGGAAGAGCATCCATGTTCCCCAGACCCTCTGGTATCCCTTCACTTGTTTTGTTTTTATTAACTGATTTTTAGTTATGAAAAAAGAAACCCAATGGAGTCTGGAAGACACTGGAAGATATTCCAAGTCCCCCAAACCCTCTGGTGGTTCTTTTTGAATGTGATACTATGTTGAAATAGAATGAAAATGAAATAAAAGAAGAAATATCAAAAAGTCTGGAACACGGAATGTCTTTCAGTTACACTGTTATCTTCGTACTTATATGAGAATACGCTCAATAGAAACACAGTAGAAAACCAGTTTAGCGATGATTCGGGATCCAATGACGCTTTCTATACTGGAACAGTTCTTAAACTAGATTAAAGTTGAAGTTAATTTCCAATAGTAGCGCCATCTATGATGACTTTTGAGAATATGTTGGAATAGAATGACAAAAAAATAAAAGAAGGCTTTTCAGGGGGTTTGGGGAGCATAGAATGTCTTCTAGTCACAATTTTGGGTGTTGATAACAAACTTCATCACCAGCCAATAAGAAGAGCGTAGTTTACAGTGTACTTGGAGGATAGTCTATGACCCCAGACCCCAGGAAAATGAAACGTTTCGAAATTTTTTTAACACAATTAGGAATGCGTAGATAGCAGTGTACCTGGAGGACATTCCATGGCCCTGGCAGTCCATCTTTTCTTTTGTTATTTTTAACTGATTTTTAACAATAAAAGAAGACCATCTGAGTCTAGGTATACAGCAAACTACGCGTTTCTTGCTGACTGATAAAACTTGAGTGCGGTTTTTTTAGGGATGTTAACTGATTTTTAACAAAAAAAGAAGAACTGGAAGAAATGGAATGTACTCCTGGTATTCTGGAAACTATACCTTTCTTACTGGTTAGTTAAACTCTGGTTGTTCTTTTTTATTGTTAAAAATCGGTTTATATTCCTATGCTGGGAGTCTGGAGGACATAGAATGTCCTCTAGATACCCTGCAAACCACACTTTTTTTATTAACTGATAAAACATTTAGTGTATTATTAAGATTTTTGAAGTATGTAGATAGCCTGTACTTGGTGGACGTTTTATGTCTCCCAGACCACCTTGTACCTCTTCGTTTATTCGTTTTTATTAAATGGTGTTTGGAAAGTATCTGGAGCACATGGAACGTCCTCTAGACTCCTGGTGGTTCTTTCTAAATAGAATGAAAATAAAAAAAAGGAGGGGCACCAGGGAAACTGAGGGACACGAAATGTCCTCCAGGTGAACCGCTATCTAAGTACATCTAATTGTGGATAAAAATCATAACACTCTACCAATATGAAGTGCTCCAGGTATGTCCTCTTGGTATTTTGTAAACTATACTTTTCTTACTGGCTAGTTAGAATTGGAGAAATAAAGTGTGGTATCTAGGGAAGATTGCATTTCTTTCTCATCGTTATAAGTCAGTGAACATTTTTATGTAATTTTTTTCAAAATTGAAGAAATTTTGTCCTGAAAACATGGAATACTCTCGAGATACAAGATACAGAAGATAATCTTGATCTTCCAAACTCAATAGTAGTTTTTTATTGTTAAGAATTTGATAAATTTTATGTTGCTATGGAATAAAAGAATGAAAGATTCTGAAGGACATAGAATGTACTTCGAGGTACTCCTCTAGGTACACTACAGGAAGATACGCTCCTCTTATTGTCTGGTAAAACTTGGTTGACTTGTAAAAATTATAAAAATGTAGTGGGTTGTCAACATTTTTTATTGCAATTAGAAGTTTGCGGATAGTATATCCCCAAGGTTCTGGAATAGAACTAAAGCACAGTTCTTTTAAAGGTTCTTCTTTTATTGTTAAAAAATCAGTTAATAAAACCAAATTAAAAGAATCGGCACCTGGTAGCAAGGGAGATATAAATCTAAAATCTAAAAATTAGTTAATAGCCAGACCACCTGATAGCTCTTCTTTAATTCGTTTTTATTAAATAATGTTTGGAAAGTATCAGGAGGACATGGATCGTTCTCCAGACCACTGGTGATATTTCTGAATAGAATGAAAATAAAATACTGTTGAACCACCAAGGGAACTGAGAGACATGGAATGTCCTCCAGGTATACTGTTATATAAGACTAACACTCTTCATTTCTCTAAAGTTAACCTTTTTTTCTTATCGTTATAAATCTGTCAACATCTTTACATGGACTTTTTTTTAAATACAAGAAATTTGCCCTTAAAACATTGAATGTCCTCAAGATACTATGCTGCTTACATAGTTTGGAAATAATATGACGAATGGGTACCACTTACCAAATCTTCACATTCTACATAAGATTTTTTTTTTCTTGTTAACATGAACATATAGCTAGTAACCTTGATAATCATATCCAATAGTGTAAAGGAAGAACGATCAGAGGAATGACCTGGAGGGTATTCCATATTCCACAAACCCCCTGGAGGTTCTTCTTTATTGTTAAAAGTAGGTTATCATCCCTATGTGTAAATAGAATGAAAATGAAATAAAGTTTTCCAGCCAACAGGAAGATTGTAATTTACAGAGTTTCATGTCTCTTAGACTGCCTGCCTTCAAACTTCATTTTATCAGACAATAAGAAGGGCGTAGTTTGCAGTGTACCTGGAGAACATACGATCCTAAAAAATCAGTTGGTAATCACGAGGGGTTCTGCAGGACATGGAATGTCCTCTACTGCATGCTATGCTGTTCTTGGTGTCTATAAAAAATTAAAAAAATCGAGTGTGATAGTGATAGTAGATCCTTATAAATAATTTTAAAAAATCATCAAAAATTGTTACTAAATTTATAATACAAAGTAAAATTTTTAATCAATAAAATTCATAGAAAAATTAAATTCATTTATTAAGCTTTTTTTCATATATTTTCATACAATATCATTTCTGAAATTTATTGTAGAAAAGTGGCACCTGATATACAATCCTGAAAGATAACAAAGAAGACTGGGAGTATATTTATATTCTGAACCTGGAGAAAGCGCA
>JAUIMW010000407.1:0-17987 GCA_033557785.1 Enochrus cinctus | reverse complement strand
TTATTTTAAGAGACAGTCACTGTTATCACTACCACAGCTATTATTTTCAAAATTTCTGTTTTTTCTGTTCATCAGCTTTAAAGAATCATTGTCAAATGTTTTGTGTTTTTTAGAAATTGGTGTTTGGTATGATGTCAAAAAAGAATTCAATGTATAAATCCATGTGCGACGCCTAAATTTGTACAACTCTTGGAATTTTTATGACAAAATTATTCTCCTATGATCTTAATTACTCCTAGTGCAAGTATAAAAAGGGTAATTATATTTTTTGTGCTGTTTTTTCTCACAAAATTTATAAGAAGAAACTCGAAGCAGTCTATCTAGGAATACATCAAATAAATAAATATCAACCTGTGGTACGTTTTGCTTTAGTTGGTATCTTTTGGGGGTGGCTCCACTTATCTAGTATTTACATGAAGAATTAAATTAATAAAGAGAACTACAAATTTCTATATTGATCATGGTTAATAACATTAAAAATGATGTTTCTATTTTATTTTCTCCCAAAAGCATATTTGTTAGAGGTAAATTTTTTGATCTTTTTCATAATAAAGAAAACTAATAATGAAAATTTTCGACCTTGACTTACTTGCTGAAATATCTGTTTTTGGGTTACTTAAAACTCTAAAAACTCAAGCTTGTAACATTAGTTTTGTATTAGTTTTGTATAGTTTTTTCATAGAAATAGGTTAACTGGAAGCTCTCATAGCTGCCAGAAATTGATTCCGAGGCATATTAAATATGAAGGTTATTTAGACTGAATAGTGATTTTTTAGGGGTATCAATTTCTACAAGGACCAACACCATATTTCGTCAAGTAATCTGGTATTGGTGGAGAACCTCGCAAATGTTCATCACTAAAATCGAATTGCAACCTTTGATTATATCTGCTTTGTGAACTAGCATCACATCGCTATTAGCATATTAACTCATATGCTTGTGAATTCAGTTTCTTGAAATATTTTGGCGTTGGCTACGATGAGGCCTTCTCGTAGTTAGTTTTATCAATTCTCGCAACTCAATTTCTGCTGAAGATTCATTTAGAATAATATATGTTCTGCAGGATAACAGTTTTCTTTTTAGAATAATATATGTTCTGCAAGATAACAGTTTTCTTTTTCCTTTAAGATTTTTTTTAGAGTTTTGTCATACCCTGAAAATATCTTTTCAGGTAACAACATTCTCAAAAAAATTTGAGATAAAACTTAAGGTGGTTTTGTGTATTTCTGTTAATGAAACTTACCTACATGTTTATAAGCCATTTCTTAGAATTACATGGTCCACATAATTTTAACACGATTTTCTTTGGTTTTAATTTAAAGTCAAAATTACAAATATAGATAATATAATATTCCAGTGAATCAATAAGGTATGTAATAGTCCTAAATAGTTCAATATTAAGCCAAATTTCTCTTCAATATTTAATAATATTTATTAATTAATAGTATTTCAATTGTTCCTTACTTTAAATGACTATAGTTTTGAGTAAGAACTTCAAACACGCAGTTCAGAATTTTAATACTTAAAAATTATCATAAATAAGAATTCATAGGGTCTGAAATGATTTAACAAAAAAATTAGGCAATTTAAGCTTTTCATTTGGCATAAATCTCAGTGTCATTTATGTACATTTTTAGCATGAATTTTTTTTTAGTTTAATAAGAAAAGCATTTTATATTAAATGTTCCATAAAGTTCAAAACTACACTTCTACATGAAATATGAAGAATTGGATTATTTGGTACAAGCAATCGTTATATTTACAACAGCAGGTTTTACAAGTATCAATGTCGAAATAAGACTGATATAAATTGAGTAAAATAAATCAAAAGGCAATAGTAAACTTTGCTTCTTTCCCAAATAAAGTTTATTGAATTATTTTGCATAATTCTATTTGTGGGTTATAAATTTATTATTTGAGCCTTAAGTTCTGCTAGCTACAGCTACAGGATACATTGTGAATCGTGAAGACGTGTTGAACACGATAATCTGTAACTATGTTACGAAGCCAATTCATAAGTACAAAAGTCCAAAGAGTCAGTCATTCTACTATCAAGGACTTGGGATCAGTTTTATGGGTTCACACAATGTGTTCAGAAATAAAGATATTATTTTCTAAATTTTTTGTGTTCTCTTTATTAGGTGAAGTACTTCTGGAATCACCCTTCATTACAAAAATTTTAATTTTTACCATTTTTAAATTATTCTGAATAAATTATCCAGTGCTTCTGAATACTCTTCTATTAATATATTCTCAACTCTTAGGGACCTTTCAGACAAGTGTTTTGTGGCTAAAGTTTCATAATTGAATTTAAACTACATGAGATTCAATGGAAGTCTTTTGATTGGACGTTTTGTTGTTTCAGCTTCAAACGTTTGTATTGAATACTGAAGCCTTTACCACATGTTTTTCACGATTAACAACATCGTGTATTTTAGTTTAGTAGGATAACGTTGGTTTGCTAATATTACTGACTATGCATGCAAACTCGCTCTTATGAATCAACGGCAGATTGTAGTTCCCGCATAGATATTAATCAGTAACAGATTGTAGTTAGTCTGGAAAGGTAACCACAAAAACTTGGCTAGGAGTTTGTTGGAACTACAGAAAAACGTTTGTGTGAAAGATCCTTTAAAGAAGTTGATAAATGAGCATATATTTTGTAGTCTCCAATGCAATATGCAGTCAAAATTTCAATATGTCGCAACAAATAAAACTCTCACATAAATATTTATTTGTTTTTATTATAATTTAAAAGCAGTGAATGAATTTTTTAACAACAAAAATGGAAATGCAATTTTTTCAAAAGAAAAAATTTGATCTAAGGAATATTGAAAAAATGCTGGTGGTGCTATTAGAAGAAAGTAAATACACAAAGGAATATAAAATGTATGCATATTTATAAAATTGGTAGTTAAAATGTAAATGTTAGAAAAAAATGAAAATGCAATAAGCATTACATGGAAAGTTTAAGTCACTCATTAAATCACACAAACATTCACTTCATTAATGCAGATACGAAATACGTTAATATGTATAGCAAAAAAATGCATCATGATCGTTCTTTTTATATAATATGGTTTAAAAAATTGCCGATTGTTTTCAATTGAGACCTAGTGTTTATCAATAATCATATAAAAAGAACGTAATGTGAGATCTAGCAGCAAAAAATGTTGAAGTGCAAAATTGACTGTCATCTTCAAAGATGTATTTTGTGTTAAATTCCAGTCACCTTATTTACAATAAAATGCAATTTAAAACGTAGCCAAAATATTTGCATTAGTTTTTTTATTCAATTTTTTTTTGTTTAAAAGTTACTGTTAACCATTATTTGGATGTATGCATTTATTTAGAAAATTAATGCATGAAGCCTAGTGATGGTTGTGACTATGTATATTAATGATCTGTACAGTCTTCAAATTTTTACTTGTTCTATATAAAACATTTCTATTTACTTTTTAATATAAACTTGAGGATAAATGTAAAGAAATTATTTTTTGTAAAGGTGCATTGTACCTATGTGCAAACACACGGACAATAACATAGAAATGAAGCCCAATATTGGTGAGTCTATGACATATCGATATGTACAAAAAATAATCCTGTTTATAATTAGAACAAATGCCTAATAACACAATTGTATAAATTAAATAACAATACTAAACAAGGGATATTAGTATTAATGTGAATTGGCCAACACAACCAATAAAACAAATTATGGTATTTTTATAAACAAATTATTAAACGGGGTCCTCAAAAATTAAGTGTAAAATGGATAAAACTCTTATTTGTTAAGAATAGAACTGTTTTATTAGAAAAATGTAAGGAAGATCTGTACTATTGGGCAAATTTTAAATATCATTTTAAAACATAAGAAACATATTGGGGGAATGAGTGCAGGGGGCCTGGCATTTGCCATGCAGTCACAACACTAACACTTACTATAGTCGTCATAATTATCATTATTCTCCAGATAAATTAACGTGATTTCTTCCATGTACGGGAGCTCAACCCGATACAAAATTTCACCTGTACTATGAAACACAGAAAGAAGCGAAAAGAAAATTTATATAGTAAACGAAAATGACACCGCTTCTATTATATATATGTTTTGTTGTAAAAATAAAACAAATACTTTACCTTCGGCATTTGCATCCTCTTGTGTGTAGCACAACATGAAAGCTGCAACAGAAATATTTTATTAGCTACCAAAAATGAGTGGGAGGAACATTTTTTTACTAATAATACTTCATGAAGTGATAAAAATTTGTTTATAACAAAAAAAATGTTTTAATAATTGAAACAAATTAAAAAATATCATTAAAATCCATAGTATATTATTATTTTAGTGCAAAACGTAGTTAGTGTGCTAATATACTACAAAGAAACCACTTCTAACTTATAAGTAAACAAAATTAAAAAAAAATTAAGCAACTCAATGAAAAACACTTAGCTACTTACATTTTGGATCACCTGCTAATAAGTCAATATGAGAATTATAGGCCGATGATGATTCTAAGGGTGAGAAATATAAAAAAATAAATAAAAAGAAACAAAAATTAGTATAAAGTGTGTTAAAAGTTAATAAAACAAAATTGTGCGTTGTTAATAAGCATACTGTAAGCTGAAACACAATTAAGATACGTACGTTCTTGGTCGGAGCCGTCTTCACTCTTGTCATCTTTGCTTTTCATAAATGGAAACTTTCTACTAAAAGAGAAGTTTTTCTTTTTCCTATCTAGTGTTGATTGCTGAAAGATAGATAAATTAGTGGAAGAGTACATTTGAAAATTTTAAAAACATTTACAGAATTTGCCTTTTCTAAGTTGTTTGGCATGTGCCCTTGGAATTTAACGGACCGGTCCCGTGCCCTCTGTTTCCTCTCCCATCTTCTTTTTGATGGGACAATACCCATTCCCTGTTCGTCTCCTGTATTAAGTACTCGTCTTGCCTGCCACCATTCATCATCACTGGCATTTGTTACATGTAAAATATCCCCGTAATGGAATGCTAATCCTCTACTAGGAAGCCCATCGTCTTTCATCGGATCGTAGTCAAATAGTGCTCTGAAGGATAAACAAAATTTAATTTTAATTGATTTTTAAAAAAGAAAAATTAAAAGAACTAAATTAGTGGGTACTTAGCTTACCTTACATAAAGTGATCGTTTTTGTGATGTTCGTAACAAAGTGCCTGTTACTTGTTGAGACATTTGTTGCTTTAGGTCATGGATTTTCGCTTCGAATCTGTTGTACTCTTCTGGTTTGTACTGAACCACTATTGTCACTGTTTGATTGGTGCCCTAGAAAACAATAATTAAGCCCATTATATAACATGACAATTCTATGATTATGCATGGTTAATTCACTAATAATTACAGGCGACAAAGATAAAAACTACACCATGTTTTAATTCTATTGTTAATAGGTTTTGAAATTTGTGCATAAAAATGCAGCATAAAATTATTATAAAGGAAATTTATGAACTTATTTATGGTGTAAAGTGTTGTTCTGAAATGCAATTCATAAATTAAATTAAATTCAAAGCGTAAAGAAATTGTCCCTGCATAATGTAGAATCGATGTAGCAATAGAAATAATGTTAAAGCTTTTTGGCAGCTCACCAACAGCTAATTTATAGGCACAACTGCTCATAATTTATAACAAGATAGAGCTTTTTATTTCAAATTATAATTTATAAATGAAGTATGTTGAATTACTTTTATGTTTAAAATTAAATAGATTAAAAGAAAATACATGTACATATTTTATTAAATTGAATTTTTGAATTGAAATCATTTATTTCTTACACTTATTTAAATCATATTACATATTTAAAATAATTATTCATTTTCAAGTTGTAGCAACTAATAAATAGGTGTTTTTTTTTAAATTATATATAATATTATCAATATTTTCAATTAGTAAATGCAGTAGATTATTGGAGAAAAAAGGAAAAGCTTTATTTTGAATCGATAGCTCTTATCTAAATTAATGCATTTTGCACTTCTTTTTAAGTTACTCAGGTAATTTCCATCCGTTTGCAGTGAATGACCTAATTTCAATGTTTTTTTTTTAATTTATATATTGATTTTATATACAAAATCCGATTTTACTATTGTTGTTTATAGTTAATCATTAAATTAATTTTAAAAAAATGTTGATAATCTTAAGCGCGGTCTACCGAGTTGCACTTTATATATTTTTATCTTGTTGGCTGCTTATTTTTCATTCTTATTTGTTTTTTTCCCGAAAATAAGCAAAAATACTTTCAGTTTGTGATTTCGTTCAAGGCATTAGTTTTTGTCGTTGTTCTTCTTATATGCAGTTATTTATAAAGTCAAATATATGTTGATTTTTGTATGCACGTGTGCTTAAACCTGTGTTAATAGTTTTATGTATAGCATCTTTTTAAGTTGGTTTATTTTAGTATTTGGGACAATTGTGCATAATAAGAGGGGTTACAATTTTTACGTTGCATCTTATATAGTGTCATGTTTGTTTAGATTGAAGGTATTTCTTTCGAAAAAAGTTAAAAAATTAGCTTTATTATTAAATGTAAAACTACATAAAAAATATAAGTATTTTGTTTGTGTTATGTTCCTAAGGTTTGTAATTATTATGACGTAATAAAAAGGATATAATTGACTTTAATTAAATATATCTAATGACTTTGACAAACCATCTAAATTTTATCAAATTTAAAAATGTAGTACAGTAGAAACATTTGCTGGTGTCAGTTTATCTTCCAAAACTCGTCGAGTTGAGGTTTTGGGATTGGATATTTGTTCTGAAAAGCAAGTAAATTTACTAATTTGTCTTTGACATTGTCCATTTAGTACTATTTATTTGTCGGCCAAATTCCCAACTTGAATAATTGAAGAACAAGCAGCATTAAATAGCTTCAAAGATATTATAATTGAAGAATGTATGTATCAGAAACAATTAGACTTAAATTGGCAAAAACTTAACTATGGAACTACCGACGGTGTAATAAATATAAAAGGTCCTTAAACTGGTTTAATTGGTCGATAGTTAAAAAGTTTTCTTAAACACATTGAATATAAGTATGGAGATTTATTCTACAACTCTGAAATACGTTGTTTGAGGTGAATGATTGATATGTAAATTTGTAATGGAACGAAAAAAAAAAAGAAATTTCAAAAGAAAATTCCGGTGAAATCAAAATTTAAGTCAAGAAGGAAAATTGCTACCACGCGCTAATTGTATTTAACAACTTCAGTGGGTTGTTTTACAAAAGGACTTTTGTGATAATAATGTATTATACAATATTAGAAAAAATAAACTATAAACTATTTATGACCACAAAAGGCCAGAACTTTTAGATCTTATATGGTTGTCAGAATGGAAGTGATGATTTTTTTATATACTAGAAGACTAACAAATATTGTTAAATGTAAGTTAATTATTAAAAAAAAAATATTCCCTTAAAATTAGAAATATCTTCAACTTTATCTTTTTACTCTGAAATACAATTACTAAAACAAAAAACATTGAATCAGTTAGTAATTATGACCGACCGTTTTTTGTACCTTATTTGTGTATGATATTAATCTATGCAATAACTAGCTGTTTCATCTTATAAATTCCATCAAGCTTTGTGGAGTCTAGAGTCTTGATTGCACTATTGTAATATGATTTGGGGTGAATATATAGCCAACATCTAACAATGATCAACTTATGCCCGAGGTATCCATGTAGCATGTTGTTCACACAGACTAAATTATCAACTGTAAAGTGGTCTTTGTATTCTTGAATGAGTACTAATGTTCAATAGCAATGCATTTAATACATTTCCGCAATCCATTTACACTTTATTTATTGATTTATTTAAAGTTTAGAAGGAAGAGTCTCCATAAAAAATAAAAGACAAAAAACATCACTGGGAAAAAGAACCCGCGTTTGTAAAAGGTGTTCTGCATAATATCAAAGAAGTTCGCTGTAGTAATTGAAAATCATTAAATTAAAGGCCGGAAAGGTTAATTTAAATGAAAGAATACTTACTTTGAGCGCTTGGGCAGCATCTTCGTGTGTCGCGCTCCTAAGATTGATGCCATTGACGCTGAGAATTTGGTCGCCCCTCTTTAATTCCCCGCTGAGATCCGCAGGACCTCCGGCAAGGATGAATGAAATGAAAATTCCTTCGCCGTCTTCGCCCCCGACGATGTTGAAGCCCAGGCCGGTATTTCCTTTTTGAAGAACCACCGTTCGTACCTCCCTGTAATTAATGGAGCCACATTAATTCAAAATGGTTAAGTAATAACACTTCGGCAATTAATAAGGGCGGAGTCAGCGATCAAAGTGTAAAATTTCATCGTGAATAGTGCACTAGGGAATCCAATGGACTCGACCATCAGCGTAGTATTCACTCCCGCTTTTGAATCATCATACTAATTAAATTTAACTTTAGGTAACTTGTCAGCCAAGTCAATGTCTTTCGGGGATGAAATTTATTCATTTCCTTATTACACGTTGCTTTTAAAGGAGAGATTAGTTACAAGAAAATTCATATTACTAAAATCGCTTAACTCTAGGTTCTGGAAAGTCGAAGTTTAATTAAAATTTAAATCTTAAATAGTGTTTTGTTTTATAAATAGTAAGTAATGTGGAAATGTTAGTACGACCATTGTAAATTAAGTAAGTAATGTAATTCGATTGTAATAATGCATTTTAAAGTGCATAAAAATAATCTCGTTGTCCAGCTTTAAGTGTGTGGAAACTTCAAGAACGAACTAACTACATTTAAGGAATTCTTTTGGCTGGCTAATGGAACTGGCGACACTTGTCTGCTTCCTTGTAAGTGGTGTCTTTGGAAGCAAGATATTCACCCTAACTCAATATGATTTATTATAGAGCAACATATTTTAAGATAAAGATAAAAAGGGCGCACAAGATAAAAAATCTTATATGCAAGCTGCCCAACTTTCCTCAGTTTATTTATCACTGTTTGGAAAACCTTTTTAGCATGCTGAAGGGTCAGATCTCATCAAAAACACGCACGCCAATGCTTAAAATTTATACGTATTTTACATAGCACCATACGTTAAAAGAGAAAGAGTTTATTTAAAAAAAAAATTTTAAATTATAAAATTTTGTTTTTTAAAATCGAAGGTTAGATATTCTGGATAACAAAAAAAACTTGTAACTTTTCATCATAAACAGCAAAAAAAAAACTGTGCCCCTATTCAGTCGATCAATCTTCGCTAATTAATTAGTTGCCTTTAAAATTTTCTCTACTTCGACACAGCGAAGCTCTAGCGAGATGTAAATGCTAAACATAATGCAGCTTTTTTATAAAATAATTAATTAATATCCCCTAGATATTTTGCGCCATGCAAACTTACAACAAAAACTATTTATTAGCTTTATTCGAGCAGAGAAGTCGTTTAAAAGTTGGCCTAGTTAGAAAGTTTAAGTTATTCACAGTTCTGTTATCTTTCTTCACGCAAGTTCGTCACAGTCTGCGTTCCGATTATTAATTGTGTAACTTAATAGGACTTTTATCCATTGTAATAGTTTATTGTACGAGCATTGTGCCGTGTAAATTGGTTTAGTGACATAACCACGTTTGTGTAGCTATTTTAAAGCTAAACGACTTACATAATTACCGTTTAGAAGCTGCTAGAGTACTCCTACTTTTTACGTTCCATATATTTTGCCACTTAATATGATTAGCAAAAGCGAAATTTTGTAATTGCTTACGTTTACGTTTGACCGGGTGAATTGAGTATGTTATGACATTACTTCGATTAATTTTTATTTTCAAAAAATAATTCAGTATATGTATATCATATACATAACAAAGTTTAGTTAGCATATTACGACAAAAATTAATAAATGCAATATTTGTAAACTTTGAAATTTCTGATTTTATCGAGGCCGTGGGGCTAATTATGATTTACTTTATTAATAAGTTAGGTATTGTTATTGTGTCATGCTTTTTTCAAATGTTTGTATTAATAAATAATATCGTAGCTTACATTCTTTTAATAATGAATCATGTACTCATACATCTATCGATTATCATAAATACATACAATGCTTTCTGCCGCACAAGGAATATTTGATTATTTATTTACAAATTTTCTATTAAATTTGGCAATCAAAATAAACAATTATTTAAACGGTCATTATATTTCTGTTACAGTTCCAGAACAGTACTATAATGTACAATCAGGATCTACATATTACTGAACAGTTAAACTAAGCGCTGTTACATGCTAAATCGTCTATTAACCATGTTATACATAACACAAACATACCAATATTGCTATGTAATACAATTAACGATTTAATAAATAATATGGCCCATATCAGTAGAACAGTTGCTTCTCACAATATATGTCTGAAACTGCTATAGTTTTTTTTAACACTCAGCTTATGAACATACAAAAAATAATTATAACAACTTCCATCGCCTTAAAAAAAATAAATGCCCAGATTTATGTAATGGCACCATCTTATTTTTTTTTCGAAAACAGATTCCCATACACAAAACAAACATATACGTAACGTTGGCAATATCGAAACATTCCATCCACAAATAGAGCAAGACATGCCGCGGATAGAAAGCAAAAGAAGTACTATTTGATAGAAAAGCTACATACTTCGAAAAGGATTCCTTACTCACCGTTCCACATCCGAACATATGTTGCCATCGTCTGACATTGTTTTACATGTTTGAACGACTCCCGTGAACTCCAGCAGCGAGATGGGTTTCCGTTTGTTTATCTACTGGTACAATAACCGAGGAAAATAATAAAAAACACAACATCTCGCATAGAGAAGGCCTGACCTAGCTCAAACAATTTTTGGGAGACTGACACAAATCAAACCCCAAGAACAATCGCGCGCATGCCTTTTAATAGGTACATCCCTACAGGTGGCATAATCAATATCGAAATATACCTCTAGAGTACACGGTGAAAATGCACTCTTCCCAAGCGGACCTTTTATACGGATAAATATACATCGCGCTTCTTGTTGGACATAATTCTCGCCGAGACTAATTACCACCGAATACAAATGTTTCCAAATAAACTTCATCAACATCAGTTTCAACTTTATTTCCCAGGGTGCAAAATACATTCCATTTATATCACGCGTTTGGGAAACCCTACATTCTAAATACGTGCTTTTGAGTGAAATTGACTGTTCATTTTAATCGCAACTAGTTTAATTTCAGTGCAGATGAACAATCACCAGTTCCATTAAACATCTACATTCATTTCGAAAAAAACGCTTTGACTCAATTTTTAATTAAAGGGATGATAACGTGTGGAGCTTCGTTTCTTTTCAAAAACAAGTTTTAAATAAAAGCCATTTACACTAGCTGTGCCAATTAACAAACAACAAAATTGCTCCCAAAAGCAGTCATGTGATCGTAATTAACTCGATGAAACCGTCACGACTTTGCCCATAAGTAAACAAAACATTAATTAAGACCAAATTAAGTTATAATATATTTTTAAGAACAATAATAATGTGTTAATAACATTTTAAATAGGGCTTTCGGTGATGAGTTGAGAAAAATATGGGGCCCCACGTTAAAAAAATGTATTTTCTCAGCTTTCTTTGAGAGTATTCCAAGAAACTACTTAGGATGCGCGAAATTTTTGCCTTGCTAGCGCATAAATTATTTTTAGAAATCTTGATTGTAATACCATACGTCACATCCAAAGGCACTGATGTGCAATAATAGTTTTTGTTATCGGTCAGCAAATGGGGCGTATATATTGGGTTTAGCTTTTGGCAAACCAGATGTATAATCGCATTAATTTTATCTTTTATATTGCTAATTATAGCAACATAATCCCGCCAACCGAGCACAGATTTATTTCGGATTGTCCTTTCCCTTACACCTAAATTGGCAAGTACAAAAAGTGTCCGGAAGTGTGGCGATTTCTTCCTTAATTTATTTTCTATTGGGGTACTTCGATCGATACTCCCTATACATTTCAATAAAATATTTAAATGTAAAAATCGCATCGAGTTCATTCTGCCACACACAAAATAAATAACGATCGTACTCGTAAAGCAATCATACCTTTTAAGCTTATCCTTATCTTTCGTCCTTAATCTCCTGCTAAGTGTCACAAACGTACTCCTGAGAGGAAATTGCTGTTTGTTCTTGGTCATGATGAGCTAAGTGAATAGACGGAGGTATTTTCTTAGACTTCCTTAGAGAAATAAGGCACTCGAAACGAAAGCAATTCCCTGGAGATAAATCATCGGACACCCATCACGAATTGCAGAGTTCACTTTTTTAGCACTAATTGTCTCGGCGCTGTTTATCATTAAGGCACAATTTCCATCACTTATCCACTTTTTAACGCAATTGCAGTAAACGAAGCACTTAAATTCGACAAAAATATCTACGTCTATTGAAAGTAAACTTCACTGGCGTACCTCAAGCGCAATAGCTGCACATGCCATATTTACCAAGGAGATAGTTGCCTACAAAATAAAAACGATTGCTAACGCTGTTTCCCTACTTTTAACTAGAAACTGAATATAAATTGCACGCTAATAACACAACATTATCATTTTATAACTATTATGATAATTAAAGATGCAAATAAACAGCTCTTTTTCGCGTAGAGTATCAACAAGAAATAGACTTATTGCTAATTTTCTCTTCTCCCAGCTTGAATCACTTCACGCGTTTACGATGTGTACAAAAGAGTAACGGACCATTTGGTTATAAAGTGATTAAGTGTGGTGACACATGCGTTTACAATAGCCGAATAACATAATGCCCTTATCTAATGTTAACTGTGATTAATTAAAGAGGTTTATCACGGGGAAACCACATTCTTGGATGTCCCAATAAGTCACTAAATATAACATACGGCACGGTGCGATAAGAACTGCTTAAAATTCGTTCGCGAACCATAGTGAAAGCAGCCGGTTGCTAATGTTAATATTTAACTGCTCCAACTTTTAAATTATTTATAAATATTTAAGATCGTGCGCAAACTGTTGTTTAAAAAATATATTCGTGTAGACGTGTGAATTTTTTCCTTTAGAACCTTGCGTGTGAGAATTTTTTTACAGAGTTTTCAGCAATGGCATTTTAGGATGCTTTCTATTGCATTTCAATTTTAATATTTTTAATATAATTCTGATTGCTTGTGTCTCTTGGTGACTTTCAGTAGAAGAGTTATACATAAACTGCTGTCCGTAGATGTTGATTTGAGAACATTATCGGCGCATTGTAAAGACGATATGTATAAGACGAGAATTCAAGTCAAAAAAGAAAATAACTCTAAAAGTAATAGTACTCTCCACAAAAGTTAAGGTGGTAAAGTTGGCGAACAAATGGGAAGAGCAGAATGAGTGCGACTATGGAGTAGTTGAGTAGTAGAAAAGCCTTCGTTCAAAACAATATGTCCCCCAGATTTGACGGCAATACATTTTTTGATACTCCCAGCACCCGTTAACAACCCATCCCTATAGTTGATTTTGGCATTAAAGTCTCCAATAATTAATGGATCCGTGGTGATTCTTGACATAAGTGAGTTTCAAAAATTATCTCACATTAAGTAGTTTGGACTAAGAAAGACAGTTAAGGACTTGATATTTCCATCAAATAGCTCAATAAACTTGTTATTACATTTTTCAGAAAAGAATGATAGAAAACATCATAATGGAGTAGACCCTATAGTAGATAGTCATATATATGACATCGGAGGTATTCCTCGAGACTAGTTGAAGTCCACATTTAACCCTATACACAAAAAAGTCAGTGCAAAAAAAATGCGAAGACTATAGGCTCATTAGCCGTATGAGCCATCTCCTCAAATTATTTGTAAAAATAATCCACAAAGGAATATATATCAAATGCGACGAAAATATATCCAATACACAATTTTTCAAGTTCTGTTCTATGGTTGTAGGAATCAGCACTGTGATGTGTACGTTTGTATGAAAGACTAGCTAAAAGCCTTCGATAGGACCCAGCACAATACAACGATAGAGGTACTCAGAGCAGCCGGTATTGACGAGGATTTGCGCTAATAATAAATCTATACTGGCACCAAACAGCAAGAATCAGAGTGGAGAGTGATTGCTCTGAAGATATAGGTATAAACAAGGGCTGTGTTTTGTTTAACGTATATTCGAGGCATATATTTAACATAGCACTAGAGAATTTAGACGCTGGAGTGCTCACTAATGAAAAGAGACTGAATAACATACGTTACGCGGACGATACCGTTATATTCGCTGATTCTCTCGATCTTCAAGAATTGATGAATTGTGTCGTTGACGCTAATTCTGCGTATGGGTTATCTCCTAACATAAAGAAAATCAAGTTTATGGTAATTAGTAAACACAACATACAACCCGGGCAAGTGATAATTAATAACCAACAAATTAAAAGAGTAGCTAATTGCACATACTTGGGCATCACGATCAATGAGCAACGGGATCACTCTGTCGAAATAAAATTACACAAAGAAAAAGCAAGGGCCCCTTTCAATAATAAGAGTAAAGACCTTAATTTGCACATCAAACTAAGGGTCCTTAAATGTTATGTCTGGACCTAGACCTTAACGGAAGCATTTACGAAGAAACTTGAAACCTTTGAGATGTGGCCGTACAGGTGAATTCTTAGGTTTTAGGTAAAAGAGAACTTGGAAGGCGCAGAATTGTCTGCCTGAAACTTAGTTCTCTTGTCAACACGATGATTATTAAGAACAGTAGTCAGCAAAATTAGAATTGCCATGCTTGCCGCCAATATCCGGAACGAATAGGCACACAAAGAAAAAGAAGGCATAGATGAAGAGGTGGTGTCGTATCTAAAAAGCTGTTATAACATTTCCTAACTTCCAAAACCCCTTAGTATAGAGCAGCTATGAATAGAGATTGTGTTACATAACGAAAGGACGGTAATCGGTAATTGTTTGGGAGACTTAAACATTCATTTGCTTTTATACAGTTATGCGGCAACATAATATTTTAATAATTGACTTTCAAATATTATTTCTATCATAAAAACGTTTCGGGATTTCTGCTTCGGGAAGCTACTTTTTAAAGTGATAAACCGAAACTAAAAACGACGTAAAGGATATAACAAATGTCCATAAGAAGACCCACTAATGATTACGAATACGTGTGCAATGTATTGTTCAGCATTCACGATGTTATCGATATTATGAGAATTTTATTTCTTTGAAATTATCTATCATCATGTGGATTTTATTTTACCTTGATACCGTTAGAAATGTGTGAATATCTCGGATACATCAATAAGAATTTTTTGAAAAGCTATCTAAATAGAATTGAAGATAATGTAACAAACAAAAGTTGCAAATATTAACATTCAGGCGCAAAGAAATAGGTCAGAGATTCGTAGTTCTGTATTCTTAACGCTAAGGTTTCGACCCTACTTGCAATTTTTTAATTTCCTCATTAGACATAGCTGCCTACATTAATCTTCTTATTGAGGTTTATTGTTAAATTAAAATTATTTTCAACAATTATATTGAAAACAAAGTTTCTTGCATGTATGAATATATCTCAACATGCAGCAACAAGCAGATTCATACGATACGTTGAATCATATATAAACGTTAGAAAAATTAATGTCATATATTTTGGTGACGAGCAGCGAAGCTTCAAGGTTACAAAATCATATCGATAGTAACATAAATAACCCAAATATATTTTTATCGTTCAACCCACACGAAATAAATGAAAATACTTTCTGCAATTGGTTGCGTGCAGAGGCGTGACGCACATTTTTTGCACAATCTCGTACATAAACGTAATGAAAATGATTTAATATTTATAACTTTCCTTCTATGGCGCCGCTTTTGCATTAGGGAATTATTTTAGAAATATTCGAATAAATTAGTGTGTTTTCTTATTTGCCATGCAAATTAAATCATTACTAATAATTATGGTATGCGGTTTTATGTACATATCTAAGATTTTTACTATAAATACCATAAATGTAGATTCTGTCGGGGAACATGTACGTAGTTAAAATAATAGGATAAGAGAAGAGGAAAGTTTGCAAGGTAAATCGAGTTTTAATTTAAATAAAATAAAGGCAAACGAGAATAAATTTGAAGCTAGTGAATACATGTTAATAACAAAAGCAAATGATCTAAAATTACAAGGTTCAAACGTCGATAGTACCGGACAGCCTTCGCAAACTTTTGTCGTTTAATTAAAAAGAATTCTAAACAATAATTACAAATGTAGATAAAGCAGTTGTGTTTTGCGTGAAAATATTTAAAAGCATTTTTGAAACGTATATCGGATATAAATACACGCGTCATCGGCATGAGTAACTCGACCGCAAATTGCAGTTAAATTCAATACTGATATTTCAATCATGTTTTCTAAATGGATGCATATATTTTTGGTTGGTTCAATTGGATCACGCACACGTAAATTTAAATTTCTCTCGACTTTAATTTAATAATTTTTTTAATATTTTTTTAATAACCAGTACGTCCCTGTGCCCGCACACTCCATGTATGAAAATGTTTTTGTTACCTCTGCAAAACAAATAATCTCTAGAATTTGACCCGAGCAAAAGCAAATAAAAACATCCATTAAATTGGAAATGAAAATTATCTGTAGGTCACATACATAAATAATTAAATAATAAAGCGACCTTGAGAATGGCCAAAATAAAGCCGTAATTGTGTATTTGGACAGACTGTTTAATACTCGTGCAATTAAGATTACATAAATGAAATATATTATTTACAGTAACAGCCTTGAATAATCTATGATTTATAAAAATAATTAAATTTAATAAAGCGTACTTGGATATTTCCTTCTTGTGCACTGATGGTTACATTGCATGTTCACACTAAGTTGTATTAATTATAGTTTATAAGAAATCTGAGTAATGTTTATATATAAGATATGAAAACGGAATTGATACGTAGAGCTTAGTCGCAATGCAAATTTATTTATTTCGTGAAAATGTTAGGCAGTGGCGTAGTTAGATTAAATGGTGGCCGGGGTTCAAACGAAATTACACGGCACTGGTGTTTATAAGTTTATTTATATACCAGTTACAATTTTATAGCGGAATAAAAATAGATTTGTTTACATTCCGATTGAATTATCTATCCAGTCAATCATATAAAGCGCCGGTTCCGGTGAATAGTTGTAACGTAACGAGAAATTAGGATTAAATGAAGACCATAAAGGGCAATTTTCAACTAATACGCCGTGCTTTTATCCAATAAAACTAATTAGATTACAAAAGGTTTAATGACATCTAGTGCAACCGATTTAATTACTAAGTTATTAATTTTCACGCTGCATTAGGACGATCTCATTAATTTTGCTAAAATCGTTTAAATTCGGGCGTTGTGTTCAATTGTTTACCAAATTGAAATATGTTACGAAACCCAGCCTACTATAATTTATGACGGTTGTATTAAATTAGTGTGTAATTTGTTTTACAGAAACGCTTGATGTACCGGGCTGTCGCCAAAATTAATCTTTTTGGGGATTTGCGTCGGATTTTATTTGAATTAGTTTACAAATAATGTTTTTATTCTCGTTAACCCCAAACAAATATTTAAAACAAAGTAAATCCAGTTGTTTTGGGTTCACTGGAATATAGTTAAATTATTTTAAATTAACTACCAATTTGCAGCCAGAAATAAAAACGTACGTGCAACCTTCGACGTCTACCCAACATAATGTAACGTCTAATCACTGTAAAAGTTTACGTTACCTCATCTTGCGGTATAGCATAATGTTATTTATCGATAAAGTATCCCTGACACAATTATACATAAACTTTTTTGGGCAAATTTACCAGTTCAGATTTATTAAATCAAATAAAACTTTCAGGAATGGCACGAAAAAATTACACAAAATGAATTTTAATACCAAGAAACTTTCTAGACTCATTTACTTGTACCTGAATTTATCACGTTTACCTACAAGATAAAGGGAGGTAGCTTCTCAGGCGTGTCAAATTATGAACG
>JAUIMW010000406.1:0-17995 GCA_033557785.1 Enochrus cinctus | reverse complement strand
ACCGAAAACAATAAAAAAGGAAAACATTCAAGAAACAAATATATGAGAAAATATTTTTTCGTTAATCAAAAGAAGAAAAAGAAAGATAAACCGAAATCTTCAAATGAAAATCAGGAATATTTTTGCAATCTAGAAAAGCCTTTTGAGGTTGAAAAATTTGAATACAAACAAACGAAGTTTGCCGAAAAGGTACAAGAAATTGAAAAAGCATCAGAAGCTAATGAAGAAATTCAATAAATTATTGAAAAAATGCAAACTGTTAAAGAAGCACATACTGTTGGAGAAATACAAAAAAATAAAGAAACAGTAGTGCAAGAAGAAAAAACACAAAAAATGCCTAAAGAGGTTGTAAAAAAAGACACATACAATGAAATCAAAACTAGAAGAAATTATTAAAGAAAATGTACTAACTGGTGAAAATAAGGAAAGTTTTGAAACAAATAAAAAAATTGAACACAAAATGGAAATTGAAAAATCAATAGAAATAATCCCTGTGGAAATAGAAGCAAGTGAGACTAGACCACAAATTAAATAACAAGAGAAAAATTCCAATTTGCAAGAAAATGCAAACGAATGAAGAAATCAGATAGAAACTGAATCACGTGAGGAACTGCAAAGTATAATGAATGAAAACTGTAATTTACAAAAAGAAAATAGTAATCTACAAGAGAAAAATTATAACTTGCAAAAAGAATATTCTTATTTACGAGAAAAATTACATGAAGTCTCCTGTAATCTCCAAAAGTTATCAGAAGAGGAAAAATAAGCCAAAGAAAACCTGGACCAAAATAGTAAACCTTTTTATGAAAACATTAAACTTAGAAATAAAAATTACCACTTAAAAATGAAAATAATAGCACTCCAAAATTTAGAAATAAACAAAATGACCGAGGAAAAACATGTCCTACAAATTTTATTTTAGCCTCACAAAAACAGAAATAATTTCTCCTGAAAGAGAAAGAAAATTTTAAGAAGTAAACAGGAAAACTTCGTTGATGAAAACAAAACAGCAGAGGCTACATAAATTATTAAAAAAAATTAAAATAAAGAACAGCCTGGAAGAAATCTACTATGAAGAGAAAATAATAAAAGGAATAATTTTATTTTAAGAAAAATAATTTATTTTATTTCGACGAATAATACATTTATTTAAAAAGATACATTTTAGATTATTTTAAAAGAAGAATTATTTTACGTTATTATTTTATTTGAAACAAAACAAAATTGTTATTTGATTTATAAATATAAAGTTAAATTTACCAAATATATCAATTTTGTTCCTATTTAAACTAATAAAAAAAAAATAAAAATAATTTAACATATTTAAAAAAAAATCTTGTTATCTAACCTGAATTAGATAACTATCTTGCTTAAATTTACAATTCAAATTAAAAAACTTCATAGTCTACATGTTCCTGATACTGAGTTTTGTTTTTATCAGCAGATGAATATGTAATAAAAGTACAGGATTATTTGCAATCATTTAAGTTGTATATGGATAGATAATGTCCAAGAGGGTAGTAGCCATCAAACGAATAGGATCAGGGACCAACTGTGAGAGTCCCACCACCTCCAAGGAACCATGTACACCATTTACATCAAAACCATTAATAGTGTAATCTCTAAGGCAATTAATGTGTTTTTAAGATACTATGATCCTCGAACACACAACTGCAAATGCATCTATGCATCCTAGAGTCAAACAAATTCTTTCTGAAAAAATGATTCATGGGTTCCCGTTTTTATTTCAAATTTCGAGACTGATTTTATGCCTGACACAAAAAATAATTAAAACTTACATTTAACAATCTGGGAAAGGATAAAAACGAGTCAGAACGTAACCTTACTCGAATCGTAGTTTTTTGTTTTGGGATTCCCCTATTAAAATATTTAAAATGCGAAAAAATACTACAGAATTCCTTCGCTTCTGGAGGAAACTACCTACATTGAATAATTGTAACAGTATACAATATTGTCTCGTTCTAGATCTTCCGTTTGAACTCCGAGGCAGTTATCGTTTTTGGCTATCTACAAATGTGTTCGTGTTAGTTTAGCTTCAACTAAAACCTTGATGTGGAACACATCACTTTTGACACATTCCTCATTAGTGTATATATTATATGAAAAGGCGGCACCTTTTGCTTTTGAACTGTTTCAATGCGAACAGTTTCCTTTGCTTTCCGTCGAACTTCGCACCCTATTTAGTTATAGTACTTCGCTCACAAAAGAAGATGCAATGGTTAAAGGGTGTTGTTTATGATACGTTTGAACTGATAACAGGGCGGAAGTATTCACGGATTGTACACTATGTTGAAACAACTTTTTTTATTTTTCAAATACATGTTGTCATCTGATACATAATGTGATAATCCCTCCCAATAATATAATAATCTTTCAGTAAAAAATATACTGTCTACCGCAAAACATAAAAGTTGAAATTATGCATGAGTAAAAACACGAGAAAAAACTTAATAAACGTCTTTTATTCAATATAAAACCCCAATTTTCTATGGCAGTTAATTCTGCAATCAGCTCGTCAATCTCCCACAAAACGTCCGAACTCATATATTAAGCGGTGTAATATTTCATACGGTTGATTTGATCCCCGTGTTTCTATACATAGAACAGCGTTCATGATGAATTTTCCGAAGGAAAATTTAATTTGTTGAGGAAATCGTGTGTGCACACAGAGTTTTTGGTGCTAAGAAACTTGCTCTAACCTACATTTTTCTTCATAAAAAACTAACCGATAATGATTATCGTCACGCGTACTCATTAGTGTTTTAATTCCTACGTCACCCCGATACGTACTCATGAACTACTTTTAAGAAAGAATTCGTTGATTTAATCTCGTTTTAGCTCTATTAAAAATGCCAAAGCTTTAAAGCTAGTCATTTAATGATAACAAATATTAATTAAAAGAGTCAAAAAAGGTTAAGAGCTCATATTTTTATCGTTATTTTCAAATTAGCAAAGTGTAAGATTTTACGGAACGCATAAACTTGAAATTAATGTCAATCGCAAATTAGACCCATAGAAAGTCGTATACGTAACAGAGACACCGCCGTTGAAGCTGCACTTCCTGTCTAGTAATCAAGAACATTTGTATGTAAAATAGACTTTGCGAAATTACAAAGTTCAACTACTCTCCAGGATTAGAACAAACTCTTAGTAAAACTTGGAAACGTTCCGTCCTCATCCAAATCTAATTTATCTCCAATTTTATAATGCCTTTATTTACGGCGACAGTTAAAATGAATTAAACTAAGGAGGATCCTAAGAATTACTCTTAACACCCAGGGCAACTCGAAAAGTTAATAAATGCTAAATTGTCAATCTCTAGTTCTGTGTCTCAGTAAATCGTAAATCTGGGGCGCTGCAATATTGAACAGCTCCTCTGGCGACTGAAACAGAACTAAAGAATTGTCCATTGACCGTAAACAGCCCCCAGTGTTTACATTTGCCGCACTGGAAATAACGATAATCCTTCACGACGAGTATGCTTCGCCCTGGTGCTTATTTTATATATTTTATTAAAAAAAAAACATTACTTTTTAGTAAGTAACGTTTCACTTCGCTATTCTTAAAACCATCTTACTCAAACTCGTCACATTTATTTAACAAGTCAAAAATTAGGGCGTATTTGGTCTAAAATATATAAATTGATAAATTTTAGAAGACAAACATTGTTATATATTCAGCTACCCAAATGTCAATATTATTTCAAACATAATTTAGGGATATCTATGTAAATGCTCCAAAGAGCCGAAAATAATTTTTTAAATTGTAGTTTAAACAGAGACAACCCTGCTCGTGGTTACCCTTATTACATACCAGCAAACGTCAAATAATTCTAAGTAAATATTATAATGGAGGCTCTTGTTTGCTCTGAAAATCTTAGATGGATTTCTCAGAAATAATTCCACTCCAGAAATAACCGACACAATTTTCGCCTTAGGCCCCTGGAAAAAGAAGAATCCGTGCGACAAGCAGTAAAGCCCTCCTTTGCCGTTAAATGTATTATAAATTCCCCGCACTTTCAAACACAACGCAGTAGACCAAAGTGAATATTGTAACCTCCGACGGACAGTTTCACATACTTCCTCTCTACAATATCCTACACAAACATTCCTGGACTGCTTTAAGGGATTCAATATTATAGTAAAACGGCCACCTCCATCGTTGCCAACATTCCGAAACACCTACCGTGCTGACCGCCTAGAGGTCCGTGCCTTCCAACCGGCATATGCGGTGGCAAGAGCGCGTTGGTTATGTTTTGTTTTGAAATTACAGTGTAATTAAAACTTCCAGTCGTGTGTCAATAAAATTAATTCCTGAATTTACCCGAAATGTTTTACTGTGTAAGCGCTTTTCAGATAAATGACGTCGTTAATTTTGGGAAATAACCCAAATTTCTTCTGGTTGACTTACATTACTTTAACAAATCAAGGATTTGCTCCTCTGTAGCTTTGATAAGTTATCTAATTTTTGTCCTTGTCCTGACTCTTCTACATAACATCTTCCACATTCACATGTCACTTTTTATTCACCAATTCAATCTAGAGTGTCAGTTTTATCTTTAGCATTGCCGAGTAGGTTGTTGGTAGTTTTGAATGTAAGCATAATTTTGTGCTTTTTAAAAGTAACAAATCCTGCATCCTGCGTTGTGGTGGTAGTGTCGTTGGGATTTCGTGAGTTGTCGTCTTGGTGAACCAGATGCTGGTAGTTGGCTTTAATTAATGCTGACTTCTTATTATAATATTCGATGAGAGAGGTTGAAGTGACAAGAATGCGTGCTCTTTTATTTTGACCATCTTTCCTTGGTGAGTCCATCCCAATTATTTTATTCCGAGTTAAACTTTACCCATTTAAGTTACACAAATTTTCGAACGAAAATGTCCGGCAATTCGCCGGGCCTTTCGGATTCGGGGCAACCTAACCTCCATGACCGCGTGGAGGCAAATGGAGGAAAAATAACTTCAGATTCTTTTGGTTTAAGTGAAATAGTTGGTTTAGATTATAATAAATTGGAAACGTTAGATAAGGAAGGTTCGAATCGGCAAATACAAATTTTGATTGGTAAAATTCTCCATAAAAATAACATTAAAGAGGTAACATTAAATCTTAAGAAATAAAGTTTCAATAGAATTTTAAAATTCTTCAGCGGCAAATAGGTTTGTTAGGGAAGAAAAGGAACTTTTTTCTAGTATGGACGCCTTTGTTTCTACCCATTTAGTTTCACGCTCGGGCATTGTGATGATTGATAAACAATTAAGTGTTGATGATGTTGTCAAAGATGCAATTTCGAGGCAATTTTAAATTATCTCAGCTAGTAGACTTAACAAAAGACTTCCCCTTCAGCATGGGTTCGACCAGATGGAATCCAAATTCTTTTCTACAATTCTTTCTAACCCATCGCTCTTTTTTCTTGTGTAACTAAATTACCTTAGAAAATGCTCGCAAATAGACTAAATTGGTTCTTAGAAAATAATAAACTGTATAATGACTGTCAGGTTGGATTCAGATCTGGTAGAGGTATTTCGGAAGCACTGACTCTCCTCGTTACTTCCTTAATAATCTGTCTAATAATCTAACTTCAATAGTAACATTCCTCGACATTAATTCGGCTTATGACAATGTTAACATTCTCTCCCTAACTGACATGCTTCTTGATTGATAGTTTTCCTCCTCCCTTGGTAGCGCTTATTTATTCTCTGAATGAACCTATCGTATTTAGACATTCATTTAAAGGGTTACCCCAAGGCAGCCCTATTAATCCTATTTTATTTAACTATTACATCTCCAAATTATGGAATAAATTAGAAAATTCCATCTTAATAAGTTATGCGGATGACTTGGCTCTTATTACATCAGATTCTTCACTTGAAAGCCTTCATCGTCGTACTCAACATTTATATATCGAAATCAGTCTAAGCTTATCTAATCTAGGACTTTCAATATTTATAAATAAGAGTAAGTTTATGGTTCTTTCAAGAAGCAGAAACGCAAAAGCATCAATTCAATCTTAATTTGCAAAATCAAAGAGTAAATAAAGTAAGTTCCTATAAATATTTGGGGGTCATAATTGATGACAAAAACATAAATATAATTAAGGCTCTGGGTGCGGTACCATGTGGAGCCGATCCCATTATTTCACTAAATTTATAAAAATCTTTAATAAGGACTCATTTGGGTCTCTATGGAGATGATTCAATCCTAAATTTTTAAATCTGAAGATTAAATTTTAGGCACTTTTATTAATTTTGTATTAATTGTTTCACTAATTGCACTTACAGATACAGAAACACTATATCGAAATATATGTAATAATGAATCAATACCCGAATCCTTTTTTCCTTGCACGCTGATTAGATAGTAGATGTAGATACATAACATACAGAGATCAGTTCGCCAGTTACAGCAAACCCGATTGGCTAAATAGCTAAGAAGTTAGCTGGGCCATAACCAAAAGAAGGGAGAGAGAGTGACTTATCTACCGATTGATGTGAAATTTTCAGAATATATTTATAACTTTATGAAGTTTCTATTAATCGTTATTTTTTCTGTAATGTGCAATTGTATAACTTTATGTATACTAAATACATTCGTAACAAAAATATTTACAACAGAAATCGTTTTTTACTTTTTGGTTGCTGTTAAATACATTTTAACAAAAAGGGAAAATAGTCTATTGACACTTATTTTACTTGAGAAAAAGAAGTCTTAAAACAACTATTAAAAATAATAAAGAGGTCATAAAAGTGTTTTTGATCGATCCATATTTAAATTGATTGTCCAAAATACAAACAAAACTCAAGATCAACTACAGCTGAATAAGAAATAGGTTGTCTTAGATATATTCTGATTTTCTCAACAAACAAATTTTTTACTATGTTGGAAATAAGACTAATACATGCATAATATACAACTATTGTTTTCTTCTCATGTATTTTTTAAGCTCGATAGGTTTTATAATACCTTTGATACGTTTGATACCATGAAACTTTCTTATTAACAAGATTTTAGATATAAGTTGTTCAAAATGACATTAAAAAATTGAAAATAATTACTTCGCAAAAGCAGGTAAAATATGGTTCGTATAAAAAAACAGTAACTACTCATAACAAGGGCTGTTTACTAACTACAGTGGAAGTACAAAATCTTCTATCTCTCGTCTATTGCTAAAAAAGCAAGAAATTTTATAGAAATTAAGTTAAAAAACTAAAATCTAGAATACAATTTTCATGAGAGTAAAATAGAGAACTGTACATTTTGTCGGTGATTTCTCAGAAAAATATGCCCTTGTACCACAAGACAGTAGCTTCTCGTTTTTTGTAATATGTAGTCTTATTTATTTAGGAGAAAGTGCGAGTATATACGGTGATATGCGAGGTAAAGTATGTATTTCGGTGCACAAAAATTGTGGAAATTCCCAAATAAAGGACTCCATGTTATCGGAATGTAATTGTTAAATTTATGTTTGCCTATTAAGTTTCAGACTAACAGGGAGACGTTTTAAGGCGACGATTGAACTGAGAACAATTTCATCTTAACTGTTCGTCTCTAAGTACTTTCTGCACTTTCTATTCCTTATTATACATTTATTATTTTTATAAATATTTACATGGCATTTACAGGTATATACATTTAAATATAATTATTTTATTTACAAATGCAATTTTATTTCAGGTGGTTCTTAATTATTTGTGTGGTATGGGTAATCACTGGGTATGCTGCTCTTTCAGGCATTTCATCGATCTCTTGACGTGTCGCTCCTAGGTTACTCAGGATGTTCTTTAGTCTTTGACGTTCTTTAGTGTCCACTACCTCTCAAAACACTCCAATTGCAAAGAGTAGATACCAGGTTTAAGTTTCTTGGCGCCTCGTTGTAGTTCGAATAGTTGATATCTTCCATTGAGTTGACTTCGTACTTCACACGTTTAATCCTCTCTTGAGCAATGAGGTACAGAGACTTCGAGTAGGAAAATTTCTTTTTCTCCTCCCTTTGCTCGTGTGATCACGATGTCGGGTCGGTGATGATGGGATAGCCTGCCCTTACTTCAAAGGACACGTTGTTGGATTTTTTGAGCTCGTTCTTCTAGTCTAGACGTGATTGTTTCATAGTTTGATGGGTTGTCTCTTTCTATTTATTCTAGTCCCAAATATTTGTACCCTTTTTCTCTATTCGGGAGGAAAGTGAATTGTTCGTCATTGGTTTCTTTTGCTCGGCTGTTAGAGAGAGAGAAATTTAGAGACAAACCTAGTTCTTCGGCGTGTTCCTTTAGTGCTTTTATCATGGAGCCCAGTGCTTTTTGGCTGTGTGAGTGTCATTTGATATTGTCCATGTATGCAACATCACGAAGTTGTTCTTTAGAAGCAGCTATGATTTGTGTGTCTTTTCCTAGGATGTATAGTATACCTGATGTAACTAGGACGAAGATTAGTGGGCTTAGACTGTCTTCTTGGTATACGCCTCTTTTAACTTCAATCGGTTTACTAAGGGCTTGATTTGATTGGATGACGATATTCCATTTAGACATAGCTTTCCAGAAAAGTGTCTTGAAGTTGTTCTGTATGGGTAGGTTTTCTAGTACGGCTTTGATGGAATCATGCGTCAGGGAGTCATGCGCCTTGTTAAAGTCAAACCACGCGGAATAGTAAGGTTTCTTGCTCATCTTTGCCGCTTGAGACAAGGATTTGTCCATAAGTAAACCGTGAATTGTCCCCCAGGTACCTTGGCGTGCAAGTTAATGTTTTGGAATAAGATCTGGGCCTATGGCTTGTTGGATGGCCAAGATTTTGGTGGTGAGTTTTATGTCTGTATTAAGTAGTGCAATCGGTCTGTAATTGACTGGGTCATCCATATCGCCAGATTTATGGAGGAGAATTAGTCTGACATCATCCGAATTGAGGAGATAGCGACCCATGAAGGTGTCTATTATGTGTGCGATGATGTATCTCTTGGCCGTTGATTTTGTAGAGGAAATACGGGATTTCGTCCTCGCCTGGTGCTTTCCATGGTCCAGTTTGTTTGAGGGCACCTCATATTCATCCACATTTTCGCCATACCTTGTGGCCTTTTTTAGTTCTTGGAGCCACTTTGTTTGCCTAACACTTTGATTGGTCTTTTTCTCGGCAAACAAGTTTTCTGTAGAATTCTGTTGTTCTTAAGATGTCTGGTGCTACTCGTTCTTTTGGTTTTTCGACACATATGATGTTTGGATTCTCTTCAAAGTTTTCCCTCGTTCTGATGGTTTGGTGACGTTGTTTATGCCATTCAATCGAATTTTGTGTGCCTTAATGCGGTCTTTGGTAGATTTAAAAAATTGACATGGGCGTAAATGCAGTTTTCGAAGAGTAGCAGCCATCCTGACCTCTTTCCAAGAGAGTTTGGCATCTTTTTTCTTCTGAATAGATTTTGTGAGTTGTAGCTCTTTTTGCAGTCGTTCTAACCTTCGCTGTAGGTGCATGTAGCCTGGTTCTATCCTCTTGCGACCTGCAGATCCAGTTTTCAAATGTCTTAGTTCGTAACCAGCAGTTAATATAGCGTTTTTTTAATGCACAATGTAGTTTCCCCGGCCTCCTAATAGTTGCTTCTAAGTATTCCATCTTTTTCCTAAGGGCTAAATCTACGGAAAGAAGGTCTATGTCGTTGGAGTTTACATAGAACTTGTGGAGTTTCTTTGGGGAGTTTAGAATGGAGCAGTTTTAGCATTTTTTCTAAAAGGTGGGTTGCTCGTTCAACCGCTTCGTTGGGTAATGTTGGATAATATGTGTTTGTGCGGTTCTTGTGACAAACTTCGTTATATATATGAGTTTCAAATTATTCTTTGGCGTTCGTTTGTGGTATATGCTCAGCTCAGTGGTAGGTTGAGGGGTTGTTTGTGAGTTTGAACGGTTGTTATGGTGATTTCCATTCTCGTAACCTGGTTGCTATTGCTTTTAGAGTACGCCCAGGAAATTGCCCTGCTATAGATTTTATACGCAGGGATTTGTTTGTGCCAGGGGCATTTAGGAATAATTCGACTAACCTGTCCGTTTCTTCGTTTGTCCAAATTTGAATTTTGCCACCAGGTGGCACCAGATCTTTTTCTTGATACCTGCTACTGAGCAACCAGGAATTTGTTCATGGATGGATTGGAGGGCATCTCTGGTAACTGGTTTTCCTTCGTTTTCTCGGAGAAACCTCTGGAGTTCGCCAATTTCTTTGTTTGACCACGCAGTCATGGAGCGTCTTGACTGAACTTGATTTTCCGTTGTTGTTGACTTGTAGATGCAGTGAATAGTTTCCGTGAATGCAAGTTAAGTTTATTATTGACTTGATGCACTCACTTTTGACTATTTTTTCTCTTGAAATACTATTTGCGCACTATCTCGGTCCGTATTCTAAGTACATTGCGCTGGCCCCTTCAACTGATACATTTTGGTTTGGTGTTGCTTTGCCCGCAACTGTGGCACTTTCTGGCGTTTTTTTTTTTCTGAGTTTTGTGGAGTTTTTCACGGTTGTCCTGTGAGAGTCTTGAAATTCATCTTGGCATTTTTCATGGGAGTCTTTTTAAAGCGTTGCCCCTACTGGGGTTCTTAAAGGTCGTTGCTATCGCTCTCTGAGAAAAGTCATGACAGGATAGGCCCTGGTCTTGTTCATCACAGGCCACAGGTCCTTGAATCTTCTCCGCTGTCAGCTACTTTAGGCTCTAATTTCATCTCCTAATCATAGGAGAGGTTTTCGTCTTCATTACAGGCCATAGGTCCGGTTTAATTTTATCGGAACGAATCAAATATGACTTGATACCTTGAAAATCAGGTTCAAATCATACATTATAAGAGAGTGTTAAGATAGCTAGATTGTTGAAAATAGTACATTTAACAATTTTATTTGCAAAAAGTTAACAAAAGTTAATATTTTTTAATAACCAGAAAAATAATCAGGACAAAGGTTTGTATTTTCAATATTTAAAATTATGTACAGGGTATTTACAAAACTTTTTCGAAAATTAACAAAATGTTATTTATTTTTTAACAAATTTCAAATCATTTATTTCACCTACTGAAGATAAAGAAGTATCCACCAGGAAAAATTTAACTGTATTTTAAACGTATGCAAAGGAAAAATGCAAACAGCTTAATAAAGTCTCCCAAGGTGTTACTAGCTAATCAGGTGTGTAAAAGATAACAAGCAAAACATGATTAATTTCACTTTATTAAGAAAGTTTTAAATTCTTCACTGTAATATCTAACAATATTAAAACAATCAAGGATAATAATAGAAGCGCGATCTAACCAAATGCCTAGCTATAAGTGAAAAAATCCTGGAAATTGTTATTTTATTGAAAATAAATGAAAACTCAAGCCTTTCATTATCAAAATTGATGATAAAAAAATAAATTTTTAGATGCTACGTGTATGCTAAAACATATCATATTTCCTTTGAGCGTTCATATAATACAGATTTCAATTTCTTAACCAAAGTGACATGTTCCAATATTATATTATAAATTGCACGATCTACGTGAGCAGCCACGATTCATTGATAAAGTCACTTTAGCTCAGGAAGTTTCCCAACAAATCCGGAATCAATTACAACACGAACTAACATGTTGGATGCAGATTCAGTCTAAGTTATTAATTTGCAATCGGGTATCACCACAGGGAGTCGGTTTGGTTCCGAGTTTCTAACATGAATGTGAAGGTGGTTTATAGACAATTTAATAACCTTCTCTGTACTGTAAGAGCTAATTCGACTAGTTATCGTAATGAACACGCAACATACACTTCGTATTGTATCTGTCTTCCTATTGTGCAGCTATGTTTCTGGAACACTGTCCTAAAGTAAAAATACATTTCAAATAGGTAACGCTTCGAAAATTAGCTCGAGGTGATTTTGCTCTAGTGTAAACTTTGGAAGAATTGATTAATTTCCGCAGAACACATGAAGGGTTATATTTGCTCTGGGAGGGTAGCGATTTGGCTGTTTGAATAAAACGTAGGATTAGTTGTAAGAGTGCGAAGACGCAGAATCTGGACATTAGTGCAGAAGACACGTTTCTAATCAAAACGGAGTATTTACTGTTCGCTTCAATTTCCTCAAGTGGCTCGGATGTTGACCATTGTCCTTCCGAAGTACAACAGTTCTCCCCTTCAGATCTCTCTTGTTCTTTGTTTGAGATTATGGGATTTGAGAGCATATATCTGTAAATACGCCGGTAAGATGCGTTATCATCCTCACAAATCGATATCGGCTTTCAAATAGATATATTTTCTTCCACGAAACGGGAAAGGAAATTAATTTTAAATTACATATTTTGTGAGGTGTAAAAATTGTGCGAATGTAAGACGTAACAATGTATATAAGCAGTTGAATGAAATAAAAGAGAACAAAAGCTCTTTTAAAGTTACGACTTTTTTTTCAAAGAGCAAAGAGTAGCTCTCCGTTTAACAAGCTTCTAATTAAGTAATTCTTAATCAAGAGAGACGGGCTGTTGGCGTATTGGGTGGCATTCAAGATGGTCAGTTAGTTTCCTCCCAATTGCATACGAAGCATTCCGGTTTCGAAGTGTGATTCCTTTTATTCTATTCGTTTCCATTTTGCAATTTACAGTTTACATAAATCTCCAACTAGAAGACTTAGACGGAGGCGTATTCGCAATTTATCTTACTTTTTTAATTGCGTATGCTATAAATTTACCGCTGAACGTTCCTGCATTTAAAATCTATTTGGTTTTATAATACCTCGTAGGTTTTTTTAACTTGAACGCTAATGTTCTGAAAGTTTTCAAGGAAAATTTTCTTGAGATGGCTTTAAATTAAATAAATGATTAAATTAAAGTAAAATATACAACGTTCACTTTAAATTAAAGCTTTAAAGTGTTGAATACACAAACGAAAATACGCTCTAGTTTAGTACCCACCACGGAAGTTAAAAGTTCCTAAAATTTATAGCTCATAATTCCCGATCGATCTTTAACTTGTTAGACCCAGTTTTCTGGGAACAAAAGCAACGAGACCTTAGGAGAATGTGGCCAATAATGGCGCCTATCTCTTAATAGGATCTAACGAGAAGGCATTGCGAGAATTCCTAATAAAAACTAATAAGCTATTTAACGAGAAAAAAACAATGAAGAAAAAAAAGAGAGGAAACTTCTGAAATTCTATAAAAGGTTATCTCATCCAAATACAATATGCGTGGAGTAGATTTAGTTAAGTGGTCCGATATGAATAATGTAACAGGGTCGTTAGTGCCTCTGAATCATTGTCCGTTGTTTTTGCAGTTGTTTGTATAGCTCAGCGGTGACGGTAACCCTCTTAATTGCATTTAAATACGAAAAAAATCATTGTCTCCGCATGCTGCGAAAATACTAAACACATTATGGGGTGTAGTTGGCCCCCCCGCGGCACCGCAACAGCCCGTTCTTTTGTCTCTTTAATAGTGTAGGTGTTGCGCTGTGAAATGATTTGTTTTTCATATCGCGTCGACAGAACGTATAATTGAATTTTCAGATTTTTATTATTCAACTGCGTTTGACAATTATTCGTTTTCAGCGCTTTGTAATATTGTTTTTACATGATAATTTCGAGCGACGTTATGTGACTGAATTTTCAATTTTTTAATCCGGCTCGCTCGACCAATTGTTGGGACGGGCCTTAGTTACTATCATTTCAAATTATTTACGATAATTTGTTTCGCTTTGAGATCACTTTTAGATTTATGTGAAACCCGATCCTGAAATTAAAATTTTTTAAATTGATATTTAATCTTCACACAAGGGGATAAACGCAATATACACAAATTTGTTTTCAAACAATTCTAAGTCCACGTCTGTTTCATAAACTGTAAGTAAAAACATCTAGCACATAAAAGTTTAAAGTTACAACCTACATGCACAGCAATTTGTTCGAAAGCATTAAGTTATTACTAACATTAAAACAATGGCCGAAGGGTTGTTTCATTCACAAACTCAAAGCACGTTGCTTCCATTCATATTGTGCTAAGACTTTGCAAAACAAGCATCCCGCCCGTCCGCACAATTAAACCTAAACGACGAAATTAGAAAAACACATTTCACTAGATTACAAGTTAAATGTCTTGCGGCTTTAAACGGCTAATATGTAATACTTTAGAGGAACTTCGCTGCTCCTTTTATGGACAGTTAACGTACGTTCTGACATGACGTACCTGTAGTAAAAATACATTGGGCCATAAACAAAAACCAACAGGCTGTAAAACATAGGTAGAAATATACAGCTCTTATTCGGTGTTTATTCTACTTCGGTTTTTATTTTACAACATAAAACTAAAATTGCTCTCTCTAGCAAAACAAAGCTTCATAATTTTATAGCCGGCTCTAATGCCATTACCTGGGAAAAGCACGAACAAATAGAGACTCGTAAAAATATATAACTTTATAGCATTATTAAATTTAAGTCATATTAACATTATTTGAATTTTCAACAAAAGCTTTGAAATAAGCATTGAATAGAACTCGTAAAGAAGCTGTTTATAGTTATAGTCTTTTGCATTTAAGCTTTATGATCGGCGGAATCTGAATCCTGGTGCCTTCATTTTGGTAGCATTAAATGAGAAAATTTAGAGCAGTAGCACTTTGGTATGATTATAGTCATATACAGCTACGCGTATTAAAACGCATTTTAGTGAAACTCCAACCATGTCAAAATAGTTTCTTTTGCGAATAGTAAATTAATTTCATAAATAGTTAATTATTCAATATATTTATAACAAAACGAAAAAGTATAATTCCTGCGTATTTAATTTTTTTTTTTGTTCTCACAATCCACACCTCTGAAAGTAACACGCTCATTATGAAAATACAAAAAGTACTATTTACTGGATTTTTCTAGCTTTACGGAGCGTCTCTTCCTCATAGGAGAAGTGTGTATTGATTGTCACCAACAGCGCTAAGAATTTCCTTGAAGCCTGTTGACAACTTCGCTTGCTCCAGCATTGTTGCATAGTTATTACTTATATACAAGCTCTTCCACGTTACCATTCCCGTCACTCATATTATTGTCAATCCATCAACTATGTTGATAAATAAGGAACATGACTGATGCAATCTCACGTAACAGCTGAGGTCGATCGGCTTTAGAGATGACACACTCTTATGACACATTTTCTAAGGGATGACTGAGTATGTGTCGACGTTGGGAAATAATTAAATTGTATGGTGTTTTCCTTGCATAAAAATCCCCAAAAACGATTCCAACTGATTATTTAAAATCTACTCGAACTACAATAAATAATAACTCACCTATATATTTGGTGTTGATATTTCAGTTCTAAACCTATTATTAAAGATAGGCAGTTTGACAGCAGAACGGAATAGAGATCCGAAATTAATATAGTAAATTTACACTTAAATTGCGGCAGTATCCGGCCGCGCTCAGAAGGGCAAGATTGACAACTTCCGTAGGGCAGTTATGGAACAATCGAACTGCACCAGATGATAAAGTTTATGGTCCATCACGAATTGAATTAAACCTAACCCGCTAACCAAAGGAAATGGGCCGGAAAATTTTATTAGGAAAAATCTCGAAAAAAGATTTTTTGGGGTCGCAGCTTTATCTGTTTCCTCCCTTTTATTTTTTTGAACGCTCAAACAAAGTTTAAAATTTACATTTTCTCATAAACCCCACAGTCAAAAACAAATTTCCACTTTTTGGTAAAACGTAAGTTTAAATCCAAAGCTTCTTATAATTAAGCATTCAGGTCGCCGCAGAATTATGCCTTAATTATTTAAATTCAACTTATTAATACCGCAACAGAATTTAACACATCAAAAATTCTACTTCCCTTCCTTAAACTTCCAGACTGAAAATTTTCGTACACTGGGAAAACAAACCCCAAAGAGTGAATAAATATTAATTATTTTGCTGCGTTTTAGGACAGAAAGTTTCTGAATAATTTCTTCCGAAAATTGTTTTCTTAGGAAAAAAAAACAAAACGCTAGAGCGTTAATAAATCTCCATATCTGTAGAGACGATTGACACGTAATAGAATTACACAACGTAAACACAAGTAAATGTCGTATTTAGTGTAGAACTCTAAACCAAATAATGCATCATCAGTCATTAGTTTCGCGGGCGAGAAAGAGACGGAGAGAAGTTTGGAAGACAAGCGTTTCTAATTACTTCTGACTTCTGCTGGTAATTAAATCCATTCGTCACTTGTCAATATATGCTGAAGTTAACAGTTAAGAAACAATATGCGAAAAGACGAACTCATTTCGTTAAAAACCCTTAAACGAATTTCGCTCCGACGAATTGTAAATCACTTTTAAAAGTATTCAGACTCTCGAACTTACATTTATCTGCATAAACGCGCCCCCGCCGCTGTTTCTGTAAGCTCTCATTGCGAAAATTATCACCGCTGAAGGTTTTTACTCGGAGAAGAAGAAAACCCTTCTTTTACTTACAAGAACTTTGCTGTAACTACAAATGGAAAGCTCAATATTTCAATTTTTTTTAAAGTTCAGATTTAAATGACGAATTGATTGCTATTTCTGTTTCATTCTTTGATTTTTAGCATTGTCGCAAATAATAATCAAAAACCAAAAAATAAATTGCAATATAAGGGTGAACATGAAAAGTGTTCCCTAAAAAATTGGAGGAGAGGAGTGGAACGAAACAAACAATATGATTACAAAAAAAAGGGGGTGTACTCATTCTTTACCTTATATTGTTTTGCTATTCCCTGGGGCGACCGTTTTATCAGGGGCCGAGACAAATTGTCAGTGTGAAAAAATGTCACGTTTACTCTTCGCATTCGTATAAAGAGAAAAAAGTCGCTTATCTGAATCCGAAGGATAGCGGATATATCATTTCACGGAGGTTGCGCAATTCTCATTCAATCAAAATGAACCTCAACTTCCCGCCTTGCGGTTTCCCGACTTCCTCCTATTTTAAACCTGGCTCATCTCCTGTGCCTGTCGTCTTCTCAATGTGCATCGTACGTCTACCCGCTATGCTTTCCTAGACCTTTCACTCCTTTGTCATATGTGTGAATGTCAACTCCGTTTTGTTTACACATTCATTTTTCGTTCGCGCAGTCCGATGCTCCGCCAGCTTTTTATATGGGAAATACATTTCCAAATGTAAATCTCAAGGATTTACAAAACCTATTTTTCACTAGATTTATCAACTTCATTCCAATATTATTTATATGTATATCGTTATTGAATGAATAACGTACATTTTAAAGAAGTATATTCTGAAAAAAAATATACGGTAAATAAAATGTATACAGTTAAAGTATTAATTAAAAGAGTATCTTAAACGAGAGGAAACGAAGCAAATTGCGATTATGGTCCTATTGATTTATATTATAATCCCGTTATTACGGAAATCCCCTTCTAAGTATGTACAGAAGGGGGATACCCGCCGGATCGGCAACCGCGAGGTTTCCTTCTAACCCGCAAAACTCCAGAGCGAGAAGGCTGTGATGGAACGTCAACAGGAAATATTAGCAGCGCCCCGCTTAGTGAAAGTGGAAATTAATTCGCACTACTCCAGCCAATGCATTCCGAATTAGTTTGAATTGTAGGATGGAGGCGAGTTTTAAAATTCACTTCGCGATTTTAAGACCGACCGTTTCACCCCTCATTCAACCCGGCACCTGTAATCCTACCACTACTTGTGGTTTACGCATTTTTAAATCTCAAGCTACTTTTGTTCTGGGTGTGAAGGAAACCTTACTGAAATTATGTCTAAGCTTTGTCCACGCCACCCATAAACTTATTATATTCATGTACTACACTGGGTTGTGGCATTTCAATAGACTTTTTATCTGCAGCACTACAACGTTTGCATTTGGACTTTGGCTTAATTGAAACGTAGTTTGACACAAAAAATAGCTTTTCCGTCATACCACCTGACCAAAGCAAGATTATGTGTAGTTTCTACTCTATGGTCTTTACTACCACGTCCTTTGGCTTTCAAATCCTTTTCTGCAGCCAGAGGGCACTTGGCCATCCGATCTTGT
>JAUIMW010000405.1:0-17999 GCA_033557785.1 Enochrus cinctus | reverse complement strand
GTTGCAATTTTATGTAAACAAAAAATTGAATCCACATTCGGTTCACACAAGGCTTAGCGAGATAACTGTAACAGACACTACAATTTCAATAATAATATAATAAACCTTATATCTTTATAATCTTATGTATTATATGGCAAAATCATTGTAACGCGAATAACTGATGCCTCAGAGGCAGTGTATGAAAAGCACAAGTTGATCTGGAGGCAAAGAAGGCAACAAACGTTTTTGTGTAAAGGGCAGCAAGTGACGAAACTATTAAAAAATTAACAAATAAAAAAAACTGAAAGAGTGGATGACATCAGACATATTAAATTTCATAAAACATCGTGATAAACAATTTAAAAAATTTTCAAAAATACAAGATTGAATGTATGGGTTCTTGTATATTTGAAATTTTAGAAACAAATTAATAAAAAACGTGAAAGAAAAGTACTGCAAACAATTGATTATGGCAAAAGGTAATACTAAATCTATTTGGATCATCATAAAAAGTGTTACAAACAGTTTTTAACAATCATTACATTAACATCATTAAAACTCTAGCTAAACAAATTAAAGTTCACAACAGCAAATAACAGCAACTACCAAACAAATATTCAAATTTTTTTATAAAATTTTTTTACATTTATCTCCTTACGTCTATAAAGCACATTATAAATTTAATAATTTTTACAGGTATTATGCGAAAACATTTCACGGTGGCAACGATAATAACTTTTCACAAATCAAATTCTACATATTACTGTGAAAATTATAGACCTATGTCATCAACTAACATAATCTCAAAGATATTTGAAAAATGTGTAAAATCCATCAATTCACAAATTTTCTTGTATACAGCTTCCATATGATTCATGCTAATCCTTGGAATCAGTCCCTTCACATTGTAAAACTCAAAATATTAAGCAATAGCTATCAAACCAGAAATAATATATTGATATATTATATTTGGTTGGGTTCAGAATGGTAGTGCCGAAAAACTGTCAATATGAAATATCACACTTACTCGAAGCCGCGATTTTACAATAATACCTCAAACTATTGCAAAAATTCGTACTGGAATATTTAATATTTCCTACGTCCTGGCCATTCATCTGGTTTTCCACAATACCAAGAGATATTGAAAACTTTGTCTTATCTTTGGATCGATCTTATAGATTTCCAACCTCCAAAACATTGATGTTAGCACAGTTATTGTAGTTCTTCTCACCGATTTAAGGCTCTGAAGAGTTTGTAGATAGTCGACAAACGTGTGATGGGCCTTAGGTCCTAGAATCCGCTCTTCTCCTTTCTTGAAGAGTAAGAAGGTGTTCCTCTCGGGGAGGTAGTCGGAAACTCTCCTAGGATTCTCTATGGCTCTTGTGAATGAATAGGCGAGATACTTGTAAGAAGATTCTATCTCTTAGATTCTCGATTGCTCCCGAACTAAACTGTCCTGTTTAGTGATTTCGCTGTACCTTCTTAGTCCCGCATCCTTAGCCTTGATCTTCTGCGTTAGCCTGTGTAGCCGATTAATTTTTCTAGTGTTACGTCGATCTTTGCCTTATCTCTGGCCTTCCTTAAGATTTTATTTGAAGCGTCTCCTTTAAGCTACTCGTTTAGGATGTAGGCCTTTCCTCTCATGTCATCTGTGTCCTTCGTTTCCACACTGGTTCTCTTTTTTCCCAATGTAGCGTTCTGTGTCGAGGAAGATGAGATTTCTAGGTGATCTGTCTGAAGGTATTGTTAAAGTCCCCCAAAACAACATTTGTAGCTCTATTTACAGTTATTGTACAATTATTATAATACAAATTTTACAATTATTACAATACAACAAAATCATAACATTTACACAATTTGTAAGATTACGATTTAATTTATCAGTTCAATCCAAAACCAACAAATGTTGATTTAGCAGTACAAAACAAAATTACTAGTATGATAACTCAAACTTCGAAAAACCGCTTCACAAAAAATAAAGTGACCTGCCAAAGTTTAGGAAAAGGGATGAGAGGCCTACAATAGAACCAATAAACCGATTGGGGGCTAGCTACTTGTTCGTTCTTTTTTCATATTATAAATTTATTGTGCTTGAAAAAGATGTGTGCTTTATTTCAACACATGTTTCCTTCTCAATCTTGCTACTTTCGTCATATTATATTTAAGGTCGTTTAGTTCTTCTTGGTATTCTTTATCCGAAAGGACAAAATCTATTATAGATATTTTGTTTGTGCTTTCTTTTCCACTTATTGGAACTTTACAATGTACTAAAAACCATCATATAATTAAATCTTCCTTTCTCCTTTTGTCACAATTGCAAATAGGCCCTATTTTGACCCATTGAATTCATCATTTAATTCTTTCCCAGTCTCCATATTTTTCTTAATTAATTTACAATTAGTGGATAGTTCGTAAAAGTTTAGACTGCGCCGAACGCAGACGATCGTTTCGGGACCTAATCCCTCATCAGTACGTCTATGCCGTGTCTACGTATGAAATCTCCAACTCTTTCCAATTGTTGTTTCTGTTTGTGGTATCGATATCTTTACATTTCCTTCACAGTTCTTGATCTTATTGCCCGATTGAACTGAAAAAGAATTGGTGCAAGTCAAACTTGTTTTGTGAGGCTCCCGATTTTCCTGGTTTTGGCCGTAAACAGTAAGTCCTTTTTGCTAAAGCTGCTAATTTAGTGCTTGCTTTTAGTGGATTGCTTGCTTTTGCCGTGTATTTTTGATAAATTTATTACGCACGTGTCTCAGCAGAATTTTTTTAATTTTTCCAGCCCTTGGCTGGTTTTTCCTCATCATAGGCGACTCAGGGGGGGCCTTCGGATGCCCTCATCCTTTCTGACTTTAACAAAACCGAACCGAAAAAATTCTACCCAGAAATATAAGCATTTTTTATTATCCAGTAGAGGTCGCCACGTATGTTTACCTTGTCATAATCTGTTATAACTGCTTGAAATTTGGACATGCCAAGGCCCAGTGCCTTAACTGCTCTGAATTATGTTCAGATGACCATAATGTGCTAAATTGTGATAAACCTTCTAAATGCTTACACTGTGACGAATTCATAAAACAAGAACTTATTAAACAACTTATGGCATTTGAGAACATCTCGTTCTCGGAGGTCCTCAACAAGGTCTCAGATAAGAAAAGAACTTATAGTATAGTAGTAGTATAGTATATCCCATTAGTAAGAGCGGAGAATTTTTTCTTTTATCTCCCCGTAACGTTTGAATATCTGAATATGAAAAATGCCTGCTATTCCCTAAAGGCAACTCAGTGTTTGGAAAATCAAATCCGATATACACTACATTGAATAAAGACATAACTATATCAGATTTTGTTATTATGCTAAAAAATAATTTAACTAAATCATATCTTTTTTCCATGGTAAATATCAAGCACTGGGATGCAATCTAATGCTTCTTACTCCTCCCTCGAGGAGTTTGAAACATTCTAGAGTTTTTCTCTTTAGTATTTGTTTTATTAATTAACTATTTAAATTGAAAAACTGTAATCAGTATAGACAAGATAGAAACGACGGTTACGGTGGAATTATTGCCTTTTCTAAAAATCATTTGAAGGTAAAACAAATTAATATTAACATACATTTTTGGAATAATTTTCAAACTTTCTTGGTATCTATAGCGAATCCTTCAATGTCTCGAACAGATCTTGGACTACTTTTCTTGAAGTACTGCCGCCATCGTTTGTCTGTGTTGGCGATTTTAACACGAGTCACTCTGCCTGGGGATCTTCATCTGCAAATCGTAACGGTACTACTTTTTTCGATTCAAGGCCTCGATGTCTGTGTCATGAATGATGGTTCTCCTCCCTTCCTCACTGGGCCTAACTCGGGACACAGCGTTATTGATCTGGCAATTTGCTCGGCTGACCTGGCTTTTCTGAGTGAATACTCTAGACTGAATGACACCCATTTCTCTGATCACTTTCCGGCGATGTTGGAGAAGAAACAGAAGTACAAATTTCAGGAGCTCCAAGAAGGATACTTTATAAACAGGCTGACTGGACAATTTACAAACTCCTTTTGGAAAGGAGATTTGGTGGTAGTAGGGGAATTATTAGATCCAGACTCTCATTGCCTTGGTGGGATGTGGAGACTGTCAGACGGTCCATATGGCTAGGAAAGAAGAAATTCAAACGTACATAAGGAATCGTAACTTTAAACGTAACGTAAATTTTCTGGAAACAAAGAGGGCCATTGCTAGGACTCGCAGGATTTTTTTTAGGATCAAAGGGAAGGATTCCATAAGTTTTGTACCTCATTAAATCTCAAGTCAACAAGTAGCTGGGTATGGAAAAAGCTGAGACCATTCTCCGGCAGCATGAACCCATCTGTAAATACTCACGCCACGGATGATAATGTATTCTTTGAGATGTTGCTCAATCTAACCCCTTTTACGGTTGTTCAAAAGATTGATATCTCTTAATACTTGTTTGATGATACCAATGAGGAGATTACGAATTGTCTTGCTCATAAAAAAGATCAGGTCACAGGAGTAGACGAGATCTCTTACTCAATGCTGAAAAAGCTCCCCCTTTCAGGCTTGGATAGTCTATGCGAATTTTTCAACTCTATTCTTGGTGGCGCGGACATCTCTGAAGACTGGAAAACATACGTCATATGCTCTATACCTAAGCCAGGGAAGGAATATACAAAAGCCTCCAGTTATCGACCTATCGCTTTGAGTTCCTGTGTTGGCAAGACCCTTGAAAATATTGTGAGAAATAGGCTGGAATGGTTTCTGGAGAATAAATTGTATTTTAACCCACTACTGAGGCCCTCACATTTGTAGTTTCTGAAATCCACAAGAATATGTCTCGTATGTATATAATGTAAACCCATTTATATTGAGGAATATCATGTTGAGAGCGGATGTTCCTCAGATTTACATTGACTGCATATTAAGAATCTTCATAGACAGGAAAATTTTAATTAGGATTCCTCAGTTTAGCAGGACTGACATATATGTCAACTCCCTGAGTAAGGTACTATCTAACCAAAATATCCTGACAGTGCAGTACGCTGATGATATAGTTTTATTGTTTAGTGACGCTGACCACGAACGACTGGTTCGACGAATGAATGTAGCACTGAGAAGAGTGAAGAAATGGCTGGACTCTTTATGCTTGTCTTTGAATGCATCCAAATCATCTACTCTCATGTGCCGTCGACAAAAAAGGGTTATTCAATATAATGACTTAATTTACGATGGTGTAATTACCCAGTACAAAAAGAAAGTTACTTACTTGGGCGTTTTGATTGTGATTGTGACCAGTAAATCCTGTCCTACATAAATGCAGAATGGCTCAGAAATCCACGTAGAAACGCCCCAGTTATCGTATCAGCGTTCCGGTACTAACCTACTTAATGTTAATGAGGAGTTTAAGGACTTTCAAACTTTGATTACCGATGCATCGAAGTTCCGGAATTCTCTATTTTTTCAGCCGAACTTACTGCAATTTGCCATGCTATTAAATTGATCAGAAGGAAGCCAGCTTTAAAGAACTCGATTCTTTCAGATTCTTTATCTGCTATCAACAAACTACAAAGTGCGCAGATTTCTGCAAAAAATAACTACGTAGTGCTAGCCATCAAGAATGCCATTCAAGTCTTTAGGCAACAGGGAAAAGAAATCTATTTTGGATGGATTCCTGGTCTTTCTAATATTGCAGGTAATGAGACTAGCTAATGAAGGAAGAATCCTGGAAACTCAACTATCGCATAGATTAAACTTCTCAGATATATTGCTAATTATTAATGTTGAAATCTGGCACAGACGGAGGCGAATTTGATTGGATGCACTTATTTATAAAAGGGACTGGTATAAGTCCTTTAATGGGGAACCAGGTCGGTACCTGTGGTTTAAACCCTTTCACTTTGATGACAGAGAGGATATTTTAAAATTAAATAGAATAAGGTCCAACCACAATCGTTCTCATCACCACCTACATAGAATAAATGTTGTTGACAACCCACAGCAGAACATATTATATTGAATTGTAGTATTAACCTACAATGTATACATACACTCATTTATGAAGGACGTCACAAACCTTCCAAGCCCATTTAATCTGAGGGGCATTCTAGGGTCTAATTTAAAGAAAAACTATATTAGTTTGCTGAGACATATTCGGCATATCGGTTTTAAACCTTAGAATAGTGCACTGTTATATTTTAAGTTATAGTAAATAAAAAGTACAGCACTTATATTGCAGGTCCTCCTGTAGCAACTATCCTTATCCCACACGTTCAACTAATTAAAACAAATATAAACACTGCACCAGTAAAGAAAAGCCAATAATTAGAAGACTTGACTATGGGTGTACGTCTAACCAATGAAAAGAAGAAGAGCAAGATCTTTTTGCCCCAAGCCCTTTTTTCTCTAGATTTTTTTTGCTGCTAGTCTTGTTTCTCCGTGTCTTAAATTTCGGCTTTCTTGACAGAAATCCGTTTTGTGCCATTTTTCATAATTATCTGTACCTACCAGTTCATACTTATTTTTCTTCGTCTTTCTCCATACTAGCTTTCATTTCTTTCTCTATATTTCTCTTTCCCTCTTCCTTAGATCATTGTTAATAAATACCAAGTTGTATTAATTTCAGGTTTCATTACATCTTCGATTTTTTCCAACATAGTAAATATTAAATCAAATCACTTTCATATACTTACCACTACGTAAACTACCTTTCTTAAAAATTAAACGATAGTTGTTTAACACATTTCCTTTCTCTCTCAAGTATAATCTTTTTTTAATATACTATATCAAAACAACATTAAACAAAATAAAAAAATTCGCGAATAAATACTTCGCGGGCTTTTTGTACAGCTTCTCCCTGAAAATCATTAAATGTATCACCTCGTAAAAGCCTAAATCTGCACACTAAGTGCTGCCGTTCTGGATTGACTGATAGCTTCTCTAGGCGAACAATTTCAGAGCATTTTGCACCACCTCATCTCATTCGTCTTCCTTCTGGAGCTATTACATGACATGTGCGTCGTACCGTTCTAGGAGATTACTCCTTTTAAACGATCTACTAGCATAGTGTACGGAACATTTCCTAAATCTCGTTGCTTGCTGGTTCGCTCGACTAATTTATATACCCTGGTAAGAGGGTGTGTTCGGCTGAAACTAGAATGTACTACAGGAATTAAACATCTGACCCTATTCTATTCCGGCCTAAGTGCTAAACGCTTCCTACGTAAAAAGAAACCTTGCTGAGCGTTATATTTACTCTTATTGAATCCTGCGAAACCATTAAACTGTACACGACTTGATTGTTAGTTACTCCTTTGTGTTTTCGGTATTTGCTCGCTTCTATCCTGGGCCACCTGTATCCTCTTTTTCCCTTTACTGCCGATACTGGCACCCCCTGAAAGTTGTTTATTGGGACAAATGCTTTATTTTGGAACGCTGTTGATGAGCTATTTAATTTAGAGATATCCAACAATCTTAACATACCATAGCTCTGATAATTTTTAATGTTTTTGGGGAAGTTTCACTTTTACCTAATTTAAATAACGTTAAATAGCGTACTTTCAGGTAACTAAATCACCGGTGATATGGTTTTAAATATAGTTGATAAAAAATGATTATGATTTTGGCACTTCCATTTTTTCTTGTGTATTTAAATATTGTTTTCACTATTTACATTAGTGTATTGTGCAGATATTAACGTCGCCTAAAACTCTCAAGTACGTCATATCTTCAATTTCTACTCCTTCTGTGAGAGGAAAACTAAATAGCTTGTCTCCATTTACATATGTAACAAATTGAAACTTGAATCCCACCTGTTCAACTGCAATTTCTATAGTAAATGCCTTTCCTATTTTAAATGGCATCTTTGTTATTGTTTGAGAAGCGTACCAATTTCCTCGGACATATGAAGCTATTCTTATTGAGCCTGACTTCAAAGAAACTATCATGTTTTGACCTATGATCAGTTTATTTGGATCATAAGACGTGCTTGTCCCCAAAGGACCGTTTTGTAAGTCAATATGAAATCTGCAAAAGTAAATTGATTATAAGTAATTACTGATGTTCTATTTAGTTCCTACTTGTCAGTATCACCAATATAATTAGGAGGGATATTGCCTTCAATAGTGATTTTATTTTTGCTTTGATTAAATTGAAATTTATGGAGGTATCTCTCTCTGTCGTAATACTGAAATGTTAAAAATAGTACAAATAAATTCTTCATTTAAAATATTACCTGGTAACTTTGAGTAATTAACAAGTAAAAAACACACAAAAATAAAGGTTTCATCTTGACGAGTTGTTAACAGTCACTGATATATTAATTACGCAGTTCTTTTTTAAATGTTAATAGGTTATCATTTCTGTATATATGTGATTAAACAAACTTAAATAAAAACAAAATATTTTTCTATTATTATCTTCCTAAATTATGATCAAGTTTTAGGCAATGGTGTTATTTAAGAAGTATAAAAACAATCAAAAGATACGATCCACTAAGTAGCGGGTATTCACATTTCAAGAGGATTATTTTCTTGTTTAGACCTTATATTTTAAAAAGCTTTGCTAGGTTTTGCCGTTGTGACATTAAACGTTGATGTTTTGTCCCTTTACCCTTTACTACCCCTAGATAAAACTTCTAAGCTCTTTTTTACGATGCTCTTAACAAGCACATACCCTTCATTTAGCTTATTTGATCATAGCTTTACATTTATATGTAAAAACCCATTATAATATACATGAAGTTTTTGTAGTAAAATGCGATACCTATATATGTTTCTTAATGGCTTACACAATTTTAAGAGCTTCGTAAAATAATTAGAGCTTTCATAAAATATTATATTACGCTCTAATATTTCCACGAAAGTAGAGAAACCAGAGACAAAAAGCTGCCTTTTCGAGGAAATGTGATCCCATATTTCTGAGGTTGAATAATATTAAAGTTGTCAAACGAAAAATTCTTATCTATATGATATCCGATTTAGTATGAGGTGTAGGTCGCCACCTTTTCCTATATCCGTTCCAGCTAAATTGTCTTTTTTATTTTACCACTTCATTCGTTTTTTCACGTATCAAACGGAACAAGCCCAACAAACAATAAAAGTAATAGTCGACTATCATTTATATGATATTTTTTTACTGGTTCATATTGTATATATGGTATAACAAAATAGCAGGGATGGCTCCAAGCACCACACAAGAGGCCTTGGGGCGTATAAGTGGCTTAAACATTTTTTATATATATATCTGAATCGATCGTAGGATGGTCGATTTTGAAGTGTAAAATATTGAATTACAAGTGAAGTATAAATTTAAAATTTTTCGTATCTCTTTTACTAATATTGAATCTTTGGATAGTATAGAGGATTTATCAAAGATGTACGAAACAAGTAGGAAACTTCAGTCGTCAAACATGAGTATGGCTGTTGGTTGCAAAATTACAATACCGCTTTTCGATTCAGAAAAGGCCACTCTGCTCATAAACATATTTTAACAAAAAGGATTCTAACGAAAAATGTATAGCAAGAGGATGGAGCACTGTTTGTGAACCTGGATAGAGTACTAAGAAGTTGAGTCTGGCAAATACTAAGAGAACTTCGAACAAACCAATATCTACGAGAAGCAATAAAAATATGTACAGAAGAATTATAAATTACGTGAAAACCGGAAACAAAGAGTCGAGCAAATTCACCACTACACGAGGAATAAGATAAGGAGGAGTACTAAAACCATTGCTGTGTATACTCATTCTAGACCAAATAACTAAAAACAAGAAGAATACAAACGGTATGGAAGTGGTATGTTACAGACTGCAGAGAACTATGCTACGATAACACAATCTGTATTTGCTGACAGACGATTTTATTGTCGTTCAACCATACTAACAATGATACTGTTAATTAATGCCTTTTGGTGAATAACAATGGATAGAAAACAAATGGTTTGGTACGAGATATCGAAAAATGTACAGATCAGGCGACGAGAACTAGAAAAATCGATGAAAACCGCAGTCACCAAGTAGTGGACGCTGCCCACCTCGCAGTCTCTCCTCGATCTTATATCCTTCACCCTTCCTCTGATACTTCTATTCGTTATGAAGTAGTCTATTACTGATTTTTCCTCTCTACTTTTTACTTCCCTTGCATATTTATGTATATTTCTTGGTTTTTTAAAAAGGGTAGTATGGATTTCAGAATTTCACATCTAAAATAGCAATTTACAATCCTATAAATAGAAGTATATATTAAAGTCTTTGGGCACGTTCAAAAGAATTTTATATGGCATTTAAACTTCAAACTTAACAGGATGCTAATTTTTTCACTTTAATTTTTACCTTTTAGCCTATTGAGTTGATGCTTAATTGTATCTGTACTGAAACTGTAATCTCAATGAACTTTTCGGCGATGGAACAATCAGATAATTCAAAAAGTACAAAACGGGTGACACAAACCTTGCTGCCGAAGAAGGAAGAAGACGTCGCTCTTCTAGCGGCAGTGGAAGAGAACGAAGCCTGACAACACAAATGCTAGCCCACGACTTCAATGACAACCAATCCATCGTTTGTCCCGTCAGCTCAGAAAGGTATAAAAATTGTCTGGATAGATTCCCCACGAACTCTTCATCAACGGCAATACCGAACGTCTCTGCATTTTTACCTATTTGTCACAACGAAATGAGCGAGCTCCATTCAGAAGAATTTTGTCACGTATGATGAATCATGGCTCCTTAAAAAAAACGTGAAAAGGAAGAAGATTTGCATGTCACCGAGGTTTTCTCCAAAGGAAGTACCAAAAGGCTCTGTGGTGTGTATAGTAGGACAAAAGTGGAATCATCCACTGCGAAATCATGACTATCTGGCTCAGCTTGGCTCGATGAAAAACTGGCAAACGAACAGAATTTACAACGATTTAGATGTCTTAGCAACCAATGAGGAGAATTCTTATAGTTACAATAAAGTGGTGTATAGAGTACAAACGAATTCGATCACTATTGCTTATGCAGTTTGGAATTATCGATTTTTCTGAGAATAGTTCTTAATTGTAACTTTGTTACCTTTTTCGGTTATTACAATGCCTTTTTGATATTTATTTAATTAAGAGAATCCTCTCTGCGCAACTGAAAACGACCGTAACTTTGAAGCCTTATACCCCTTGTTTCGTGTATCCAGGTCTCATTCCAAATTGAATTTTGCAGAAGAAATCTTCATCTTGAGATAAAGCAATGAAATTTTCCTTGCAAAACTTGTTTACTCTGTTTATAAAAAATAAATACATGATATATCGATGAATGTAAAACAGTAGCTTAAGCATAGAAATAGGCGAATATATTTTTGGAAAAGGAATAGAAAAGCTACCTAGAATAAAAAAATAAGTGTAGGTTAAAAATAAATCATAGAAAAATAAGGGCAAAATGCAAAACGATGTTATATTACATTTTTTGAATTTTGCAAATTATTACGTTAATAATCACCAACAAAATGTTTTTCTTTTTAATGTTCATATTTCAAAAAAAATAGCTGAAAATATACGTATATTAGAGCACAGTTATAGGAACACCATAAAAACCACTCTTCACCTGTAGCCACATGGAGTATAAATTTTCAATATTATAATTAAACATTTATAACCATACGGACACAACGGTAATCTCTTTCACACATAATTTAGAATTAGGGTTGAAATTACATCCCAGGACGGTATTACACGTGACGCACTCCTCTTTCTGATAAATGAGGATCGGTCATAATTAATCCTTATTTTGTGTCGTACAGACATAATTACTCTTAGTGCAAACATATCAATCATCACCTATTTATAAACTTTTGTATTATACGATAAGCCTTACATAAAATTATTAATATCAGACTTTTCACGTTAAAGTTATAAAAACACTGTTTGCTTAATTAACAACATTTTAATCAATAACATTTTAATATCTTTGAGATTCTACCGCTGGTGTTTGAACAACCATGTTATCAACAACAAAAATAGGAGGTTCTTCGATGGACAACAATTTAAAATCATTCGTAAAAGATGCAATGAATACCATCATGCTAATAGCAGTCAGCCACTCTGTTATCGAACTGATGATGTGATAATTAAATCCTGCATTAGTTTCATTCCATTTTGTCATATCGTCACCTAAAAAAATATCAGCATAAACCATAATACATAATTCACTAACAGCATTATGTTACATATTACATACCATCAAATACAAGAAATGAAAGTACCGCGCTAACAAAACATATACCAGAAGTTGTGGCACAAATTAATGTTATAACTACTCTGCTGTAATTTCCAAACCTTGTTCCAATTATAGGAAATATTTTAAACGATACTATAGTCTAAAAATATACCTCTTAGACATGGATGAAGTATTATTTTTTTACTTACAAGTAAAGTCATGTAAAAACATCCTAATCCAAATGCCATGAAAGCTCCAAGAAGATGCACTGAAAATATATTGGTCTCTTGAAAATTGGCAACTATACTAATTCCAAATGATGCAAGAACTCCTAGCCATAACGAACGTCTATTTAGCTTAGCGGTGTCCTTATCTACACTATGGTTTTCGACAATATATCTAACTTGCCTATATCTGAGGTAAGCAACAATTCCCACTAAAAAAGAGGATAGTATTATTAAATTTCGTAGAAAAATTAACTTACTCAGTATCGAGCCCATGTTGAGACATTGTCCAAAAATGCAACTCTCTGGAGAAAATGTTCCAGTATCACTAATATAGGGATAAAATATGGGAACATCGCGTAGTTCTACAGCTATTATATACCTGAAATTATTTAAAACATTATATACCTATTAATATTAATCTCATTTAGTCACTAAGTAGCCTCAGAAAAGAAATTTAACAATATTTGCATAATCTTTTAATTTAGTTTAACATAAATATTTCTGATCATATACAGGTTCTGCCAAAAGCATGTTTTCGCATTTTTTATGATAATAATAATTATTTTATGACTGACACCGCCACATTTTTTAATGGAAAATGGGTCGTTGGGTATTATTAGATAGAAATTTTATCAAAAATAGAATGTTACATAACAAAATTTTCTATGTCTTCTAATGCTTCAGCGTATATAACGTTACTCATAAGAAATAGACTAATAGTCCCTTCGTTCAATCCATCGTGCGGGTGCGCTCTCTTGCTAAAATTATCATTGGTTGGATGAGATCGAATTTTCTTTATTTGTGGAATAATTCGTATATGTAACATTGTTCTAACACTGTTCTAGATGAGCTTTATACTTTTCAATTTTTAAAAACATTCTCAATTTTTCAGGCATGTTATGTTCTGCAGAGAGCTGTCGAGCAATAGATTTACTACATTACCAATATTTGTCACTGTTGATCTACTCACAGGAACTCGATTTGAATGTGTGCCATTAAATAGATAGCTCGCTTCTGCATAAGTTATCTTGCGAATTGCAATTCTTGCAAGGTTAAGAAAAATACGTGTTACAAGTTATAAGGTATACATTATTTAAACTATTTTAGAACGTAGAAAGCTTGATTTTTGTCATTAATCATTTTTGAAAATTTAAATAAGTCATTTTTGTAATACAAAATATAAAAAAAATCTTCTTTTTTATTTTTTGTATAAAAAATATATATAAGAGTACTTTAGTACCTATTATTTACGCCCCTGAATATAATGCTGCATTAAAAAGGCATTAAACAAAAATACAACTAAAATCGTTAAGAGTTAATTAACTCTATTCTAAAGTAATTTTAATATATTAAAAAGCAAGTACAAAGATGCAAAAAAGTGCATCTGCTTTTAATAATTTAATTGTCTCTATACACCTGCATAGAGCTGCACTTTAATAATTTTAATTAAAATACTATCGTAGCCTTTACTAATATTAAAATGAATATCTGTGGTGTCGGTATCAAAGTACGCCACTACAGCATAGTATATTAATGCATATATGCAATACAAAATATGATGCAATAAAAAATTTGTGTTGTGGAGATAAGTATCGGCATAATATTTAAAAACTTAATTATCGGAGACCACCAACTGATTTTACATCTACTTTGCTAGCAGTTATACTCAGAGGTTTTCATTAGGTTGATATTTGACGTATCTAACATATGCTCAATTTTCTTATTTTATGGAGATTTTTTCGATATTTTCCAAAAAAATAATTTCATATAGAATAGTGTCGAAAAACAATCTGTAGATGTACCGAATGGCCTGATGTTGATTAGCCTTTTAAGAATTTTTATTTTGGGTAGACGATTAATGTCTTTTTTCCTGAATCAGGAAAGACTGCGAACTCTAAACAACGTTTTAAAAATGGCAACCTCAAAACATCCAAGAAGTTTAAAGGGAACACAAAACAGAAAATTATTAAGTTTGCTAAAGCGTTAAAATAGGTATACAATAACTTCTACATCATACGTGGATCCTGTAGATCTGGAATGTTAATTTGCCTTGATTTTGAGATGCCATGCTTCCTGATAATACTACAAAACCCACCTGGATTTTTATCAAGAAATTAAGAAGTAACATGGACTATTTCCTTCTAGCAATTAGATTAATACTTAATATTATTTAAATAAAATACAAAAACCAAAATGTGCTCCACCAAAACATGCACAAGAATGACCATATCCAACAAATTATCAGTACTAGCGGTAACGTGTGGGTGGTAACAGTTACAAAAACAGCACCATGAAATTGATGACATTCATAATCGTAAAAAAAAAACAATAGTTATAGATAATTAAAGGAAAAAAATACTGGATGAAATATTTACAGTATTATTAAAAATGAAAGAAAAGTTTAGTTTTTTTTTAAGCAAACACTGTGATACTTTTGCGAATTTAAAATTTTTATGAAGCAAATTGTTGGAAGTTCAACAACCACTGCCGTTCAAGATGGACAAAACGTTTTTACGCCGTTATTTGAAGGACTTTTATTTATTTCAAAAAACTAGATTTTGTAATCATATGTTATTTGCAAAATAGCCAACATTGCGTATTATTTTCTTAGTTAATTCCTTTGCAATAATTTTATAAATTCTCAATTAATATTCGAACTGCCTTTTAAAATTAAAGTATCTGACTTATGAATGTTTTTAGTGTAAAATGGTAACAAATACGTGTCAGTCATAAAGCGCCTCTGATAATCACACATGGTGTGTTTATAGTTTTATTTTTCAACCCTTGAAGTTTGTTATATACACTTCCTTTGCACTGTTTATAATATGAAACAATATTTTTTCGATGTAAGAAAACGCGGGCCCTCGGTATAATATTTATGATAACTGTGCTAGAAGAAACATATATTAATAAATATTAATAAAAATTATAAATATAACCAAATCAGAAACTTGCAGCCGCGCTAAAAAGTTAACTGTTTAAAATTTTTTTAATATTTTAAAAGTCAAGGTTTTGAATGTGCGTTACCTAGTAGGTTATATCATCGCATAAAGCTAATAATAAAAAGTCATTGAAAATGTTGTTTACCTAGATGTTGAGAGTGTGAAATATGTATTAAATTGTAAAATAAAACCAGCGTACTAAAATGTTGTTCAGATAGTCGGAACGGTTAAAGAGACATATACATTGTGTAAACAGATTTAATTTTTGGTTTGTTTAACTGAACCAGAATGATTTTTAATTTATGATATTGTTTATAACGGATAATGAGCTTTATCTGAACATTCTGTATATGAACACTTTATTTAATATGAGAATATGAACGCAGTACATACATATTACATTATACAATATTTGTTAATGATATATGTATAATTCACTAATTCACTAGAGTGTGGTATCATTTTTTTTTGACTTAAATTATGATTTCCATTTTGATAACCATGATCTGAAAATTGTACATTTTATGAAAAAAATAATGGTCTCAAGGAATCTCTATTCCAAAATAAGACACAATTAAAATAAACGAAAACCAAAAAAATAATAATTCTGTTTCGCATTGGCTCACCCCTTTTTCCCATCAATGTAATTTAGTATTAGGATCATTGGAAAGTATAAAATTACGTTCTATAAAAGCAAATAAAATTAGAGCAGGAAATACAAAGGAATGTGGATACCGATATAAATAATAAAGGGTAAACAAAACAAAACACAAAAAGTATATTAATATAATAGTTAAAAATGGATATGAACACTCAACTGTGTCACATTTTCCCTGGGTTAATTTAAAAAGAAACCAATTTATAATATAATATAATAACTACTTTTTAATAATATCGATTTGATTTCAGAAGCAATACCATATTTTGAAGAAAAAATAAAGTGAACTAAAAGCAGAATACACTGTTATATAAAGAATTGTAGTACTTATTTTATAATTTTTATAAGAGAATGTTATATTGATATTTACTTAATCAATATTAAATCGGTACATTTTTCCCATTTTTTGGTGACATTTCCAAATCTATTTTGCATTAATTGGATATAAATATTATACATCCGTTGAAAGTCCTTACTTTTTCAAGGGTAATGTTAGAGTGTATCAATTAAAGATTTTTATGCTGTTCTAAAGAAGACTTTTTTTAAAGTTATATCCTTGTTATTCAAATATGCATGTTTAAATACTACATTTAAGTGATACACCTATGTAAATTTCTCACTTTTGGAGATCAAACAATTGGGCATTATGACTTTGAAAACTGACTGTTTAAATATTTTACTTAAACAACTGCTTCTTGTTATCGACGTAACAAAGAAACGTTTATTTTAGAAACTTTTAATAAGTAAATATAAAACCATTCAAATGAATAAGATTGAGTGAAAATATAAGTATAAACTCTCGCAATTAATTACAAAAATAATAATAGCTATGAAGAATATTGCATATATTTTTTTCTTGTCATTATTTACAGCAATAATAAATTATTTAGTGCAACTGAATTTAGCACCTTACTATTCATATGTACCAGTCTTTACATTTAAAGAAATATTGCTTTATTGCCCTAAGACATAATTTTTAAATTAATTTTAAATGATTTTACAATATAATTACTTTCTAACAAATGTTACACTTACGTTATCATAAATGTGAAAGGGAACCACAAAAATACCAAAATTGGAAAATAATGTAAATTTTTCATTTTTACGTTGGTTCACATTACACGAGCACTATACACTAAACATAAAGTTATATTTCCCGGAGCTAGAAAATAATAAATATTGAATACATTAAACCTAAATATCTTCGATATCTATCCCAGATCTAAGTTTCATTTACTATAGTATCAATTTCTGTGATGGCATCAATCATCGTTTTTCCGATATTACTAATTTAATATGTAATAACTAATTCAAAGGTTTATCTTTTGATGTACACTTCAGTCGCTGTCAGATTCACCTGGTTTTGCCAGCAAACTTTTAACTTGCAAACTACACGTAATGAATACCTGAATCCGCTCTCCTACTACCTGTAAAATGGGGATATTTACGTAAAGTTCCCCCCTAAAATGCAGCTATACTTTACCTTGTTAATAAAAAGATTATCACGGCTAATCCTTAATAATTTGGTTTGTAAAAACAAAATTAATCAATTTTTAGATAAAAAACAAAATTATTAAAAAAAATAATCATGAAAAGCTTACCATTTTTTATTATAATTGAAGTGCTTTAATAATTTACGTTGGTCTAATTTAATCAAAGAGATACTAATCGTATTATAATATACTTACGTGATCAGTACTGTAACAGTAAACCAAAAAAGTGTGAAACCAGGCAGTAAAAATAATGCATTTTGTTTCATTTTATTGGAAATACTCGTGCTTCAAGTCGTAAAGAATATTTATCAGGAGGATCCAGTTTTCCCCATAAATCATACAAAATTTATAAATTGATTTATATCCTTATCTCCACATCATCTAAATGTATAGAAACTATTGATCTGAAATTTTATAAAAAATTTATAACTAATTTTCATTTTTATAATTTTTAACTGTTGATGTATGTATTAAAATATTTGGTAATAAGCTCTTATTCTAAACGTT
>JAUIMW010000404.1:0-18004 GCA_033557785.1 Enochrus cinctus | reverse complement strand
AAAAATATGTAAAAGATATGTTTAATAAAAATGTGAATGGGCAATATGTAGAAAAACAAACATTTTAAGGTAATACGTATTTAAACGTATTAATTCTTGAACGGCGGAGGCGGCGCGTCGCGAAGTCGCTTATTAATTCGTATTTTCATGCACTTATTTTAAAAACCTGCAGTTGTCAAACAAACCTCCTGGCAAGTCAAACTTCCCGCGCAATTCGTCAGCCATATTAAAATGTTGCCGTAACAAAAACTAATATGGCCGCCGTGTAAAGGGGGGAGTGAATTCGTAGTTTTGTGTTTGATTGTTTTACTGGATAATTTTGGTAAGTAACAAAAATATTACATACTTATTACTATTATTTGCATCCGAAGTAACGCACAAGATGTTCACCTGTCAGTTGCGTTGTGTATAAGAACACTTATCGGTGTTATTATAGTCACGAAGCCGCTTGGTTTGCCCGCCATGCACGCCGGACCTTTCCCGATTTGTTGTTGTCCTCCACGTTCCGTTAAGTTGCGCCTAAAATGCCCATTAATCGGACGGTTCGCCAAATATCAAGCGCACTTAAGCTACTTGTCAAATTCATCTGTAATATATTTATGTGTTTGATGTATTTGGTTGTGAACCTGACAACTGAAATTGGAGAACAACTTTCGTGGCTCGTTCACAACAGACTATTTGTTTGCATTATCTTACTTACAAATACAAGTGTTTTATCTTGCAAATTTAAAAGGTTTTTGTGCAAATGCATTTTATATCTTAAAGTTTCGTCTATCAATCAGCATTCTCAAGAAATTAGATACTTGACAGTTTCCTCATTAATAGGTCGTTCCTAAAGGCAAACGTCGGTGCTGGACACTGTCGTACTTTAAAGGCAGATTTGGACAGAACACTTTATTTTTGAAATGTAAAACAACTTGTAAGTACATTTGGTTAAAGCAACAGTGACATTTACCTAAACTCATAAAAAAACCTTAACTTTTGCGGCCATGTTGTTTACGTATTACCCCGCCTATGCATTTTGTTGATAATTTCTGATTAAAGTAGCCTTAATTTCACGCTCAAAATACCTATAAGAATAGTTGTGCTAAGCAAATGGCATTCTGAGACGTGAAACTTATCTGCATTAATGACTTATGTCATAAACGTCATTGGCGTGCGCATTTATTACATGTTACGCCACTGACTTTACAAAAATATTTTCATTTGTAAATATTTTCTGTTCGACTTCACTGTGATTTTTTTTCTATCTTAATTACGTGTACTTTTAAGGTCTTTAGTGGCTGTTATTTATAGTTATTTGAAGTATTTTATATTAATTCATTGTTTTAGACAGTCATATTATTCTTAACAAATCAAAAATATTGTAATATAAAAGCTCTTCTAGGCCCAAATTAATAAAAAATACCAAAAACTTCAACGTCTACAATATAATTTCCGAAAAGACATGAAGTATTGAAATACACTGATATGTGCGTTACTCTGCCAGCAGAATATAATTCATATCTTTCTTCCGTATTTAACCACCGCAATCACACTAGTGTAAAAGAGACAGGATTGTGACGTCAGATACCAAAAGTGAAACATAGGCATAATTCTCGAAACGAGCCATTCATTAAGTGACGCTCACTGAATAGCAACTGGACATCAGTAATGACACCAAGATTTTTAGCCGAAAAACTGAAGACCGATATACTGCTTTCGAGTTAATTTAGTAGTAGTAATAGTATTTTATTGATTTAATAGAATACAAATGAGGCATAGAACATGTCATACAAATATAAAAAGAAAAAATAAATTAAATGTATAAACATCAAAATATATCACCAAGGGATCACCAATAATGTCGATATCACTTTTTCACACTAAAAGGTTCTCACAGCCGTAGTTAAAAAAATCATTTATTTTGCCTCATACTTAGATTTTTAACAGTCGCTGGAAGATAATTGTAAATCTTTATTGCCTGAATCTCAAATTGTTTTTGAATTGTTCTCAGGTGTATAAATGGTTGTTGCATGTACTTTTCGTCCTGGTATATGTTATAGTTGTGACAGTGTTGATGTGCCGTAGAGTTCTGTGAAGGTGGATATCTTAAAAAGTTTGAGTAATGGCTTTGAATTAGTATTAATAAATATATCGTTTATGCGATTTAATGCATCCATATCACTTTCATTAGATCTTTTAAAGTGTAGAATATTGTCTGGCTTTGGCTTTTTGTATTAACTCCATAAGCTCTATTTTATGCGTGTTATAGATGTCCTTTGCGATAAAGCTCTGACATCTAGTGCTGTAATTATGACTAGCAAATTAAATTAAGTTTGGATGTCTGAAGATATATTTTGATATTTCTTGAACGTATACTGTGCGAAGGGGTAAATTCAACCCAAAACAGGTGAAATTGAAGAGCAAAAATCTTATTCATATCCAAAGGTTAATGGAATATTCGCCAAATACTTGATTCACTTTTTATTTGTGTTAAAAGTAAAATAAAGTATTTTAAATTTGTGCATTTTTATTTTCAGATTAATATGCCAAAAAAGAAGGCAGAACCAGATCCTCCATCGAACATGGAACCTAGGACGACTAGAAGAGCTGCGAGCAAAGCTGCCCTGCAAAACATGGCTCGCTTGTCTGCCTCCGCATACATCGACGAAGATCCAGACGATCCATCAGGAAACTATGAAGGTCTTTCCGATGACGAAGTAAGCATTTACTTTCCCAATAAATAGAAACCCATTAATTTATCTAAATTTTTTATGCCCTTGTAGGATTTCATCGTGGTATGTACTCATGAAACATGCACACGCTTTGTTCTTTTTATATCGCTTCAAACTCAATTAGGCTGCTATAATAAAATTTTAAAGTGAAATTCTGTTTTTTATAGGACGTTCCCATTGAGCATGCTGCCAAGAAGAAGAAATACAGTTTAAGTCATCGAAAATCTTCAGATGGTAATGGTAAGAATTTTTTTACCAAGAAAATCAAAGTTTAAATGTTATTTTCAATTACAGATAGAGATGTGTTAGTTTTGAAAACAATACCGCCACCTGACAAACCAAAACCAGCTCCTTCAATATTACCCCCATCCTCAACGCCTGCCGAAGCCAAAATTAAAGATAAGCCCGTTCTTACACAGCCATCAGAAGCTAATTCTCCTGTTCTTGATGTACCAAAAGTCATCAATTGGAACGAAGAATGTTTGAAGTTGGATGCTTGGGCAGAAGACTTAAGCCCTGTGCAACTTGAAATGCACAACCGGGTAAACAAAGAAATTGAAGAAATTAATAATCGCATAGAAAAACTTATCAAAGAAAGTGGTTCGTCTGAAACGGTATTCAAAGGAAGCAATTCCACTGCTTATGAGTTGGGAGGAGTAGTGACGACAACAGGAAAAAATCAGCAAAATATTGTTTCTTCGACAACGCCAACGCCTCCAACTACAAACAAAACCCCCAGCATGCAGTTGGTGATGGATCCGAGATCAGGAGCTGTTGTAGGGACAGTAACTGCAGTACCAGCTCAAAGACCCGCCGCTCAGACTCTAATGAACTCTAGGAAAAGAGTTGCACCTAGGCCGACAATCTCACCAACTCCAGCTGCTAAAGTTGCTAAGGTAAACAGTTTTTTATTTATTTTTGATTGTTTAATTTTAATAAATAAATATTTTAGACAACTGCTGCAAGTAACGTTCACACAAAAGCAACCGAGTATTCAGCTGTTGGTGGATTAAATCCAGGGGGCACTGGAACAAGAGGAGTAGCTGCAGTCGTAGACCTTACTTCTGATGACAATGGGAAACCTGCTGCAGATTCCAGAGAAGTTTCATTTAATAAGCTACAAGGGAAAACTTTCCCATCACTTGTGGTCGTGGCAAGGCCTCATTTACGCACTAAAGAAGCCCCAGTTACTGATAGAAGTAAACTAGATGCTAAAGTAAAAGCTGTACTTATGCACGTTCCTACTAAATTTACAGAATGGTTAGTATATATATTTACCATTAGAGATGTTTATATTAATCTATTGCTGCTTTAGGCTAATACAAAAAGGTATGATAAGGTCAGAACAGAACTGTTCCACACATCCTACATCGAAGTTGAAATTGGGCATGTACAGCGACGTATCTAAATTTCCGTTTTCGGGTGGATACGTATGGATATCGGAGTGTTGTCCTCAGCGGTTTGTTTCTGTATTTAGTGGATCTTTGTTTGAAGGTTCTCCTCATGCTCCTAGTGTTATATTGAAATTAATTTATCACTGGGCTTGCCAAACGAACGTTCAAAACGTTGTACAATGGGTAATTTCACTGATGTTTCATAATTTTATGTAGCAAAAATAATCTCGGTTTTCTTTTTTTCAGGTTAAAGTAGACAACTTGTATGTTAAAGGTTTAAACACTTGGTTAAGGGCGGCCTGCACAGTTGCCTTGCACACTTACATTGCTCCTTTAGGTGGGCCAGGCTGTAAAGTTGAAGTAGGCGTGATATCTTTAGGAACGACTTCTCAAGACGGCAATCAAAGACAGGTTAAAGTTGAAGTACTTGGCTTATTAGAAACAAATCTAAAACGAATCAGACTAAGAGCAGTCGAGCCCCTAGCAGATGGTGACAGGAATTATAAAAAGAGATTTTCTAAAATCCTAGAACCCTTGCTGCAATGGGTTCACCCAGAAAGTATCATAGTCACAGATTTAACGGTGGATAAAAGTACCCTCCATTCTATGGGCTTCAAAAACGTTCAGCAATCAACGGCAAATGATAACAGCGTTAGCAATCAAACTATAATGGAATATTTAAGGCGAATAGTTCCTAGAATGTTCCAAAACACTTTGTCGCTGTTATCCAGACAAATCATTCAACAATTTTTGGATGAATTAGTTTGGAGAGAATGGTTCGGCATCAGCGCAGCCCAAGCTTTTGATAACATGGTTTTACATTTAGCTGAACAAACTCGAACTGAAACTGGTCAGTCATTAATCATGAGGTTAAACAAGGTAGCAGCCAATCCATTTAAAAATTGGAGTATCAAACAATTTGGAAACTCAACTGCAGGTAAGTTTAAAAAATGATTCATCGTCTTGTAAATCTTTACATTTGTTTTTTTATAGCACAACAACCATTGCAGCCTCAAATTAAACCAAACAACATAATACAAGACGCTAGTCAAAAGCGAAACTTAACTGGACGTGTGCGGAAACAGCAACAAATTCAACCTAAGCCGCCAAGTCCTCAGCCAGAACTTCGCCTCAGACCTATATCACCAGACGTTCCAAAACAAATGGTTCCTCTTGAAAATTACTATTATGGAACTATAGAAAGCGAAAAGAAACCTGATACCAACGTAGTTTTAAATTTAAAATGCACAATGTGTAGAGGTCACTTTACGAACAATATAAAGTTAATGGACCACCTCTTCACACATGTTCAAAATGGGCAATTCGGTCCGCAACAGTGCCATTACTGCTTAGAAAAATTCAATTCAAAAGACAGTTTAAACAATCACATACAAGGAACACACCCAGCTGACACTCGATTTAACGATAAGTTTGCTTGTCTCCTATGTGAAATAGCTTTCGATAACTCCTACCTCCTAGGAGAGCACATGTCGAAAGAACATAGCCCCTCGGAACTTCCTTACTTGTGCGGAGCTTGTGGCTATCGATGTTCTTCGCAAAAGCAAGCTATTGACCATTTCTACTTAGAGCACGATGGAGCTTCCCACATTCAGTGCCCGCTTTGTTTGAAAGCGCCAACTGTTTGCGCTAATGGCCGTATGGTCGTTCAAAACATCAATTATTTCCTTCAACACATAAACAAACATCAAAAGAAAGGATTGCCAAAGAAATGTACAAAGTGCAATTTATGGTTCGTGCAGAAAGATTTTCCCAAAGAACATACTAGGTTACATGAAAGTGTCCGTTACAATGCTGGTTTGCAGCCGTGGCCTGTGCCTAAAGCTAACGCTATCATGGTGCCGAAATCTGAATACGACTATCAGGATATGGAGGAGAAAGAGTTGGATCTGAATAATTTAGTTATAAATTTACCGGAAAAGTTGAAATGTAGGGAATGTTCTGCTTCTCTTAAGAAATCAGGGCACTTCCCGTAAGTAATTTATTTTTAGTGTTTTTTTTTCTGTTTACTAATTATATTATTGCTTTCAGAACTCTTCAAAGTTGCCCGAACACAAACTGCCGTTACACTACTTGTTGTCTGAGTGCGATGCAAAATCACATAACAAATTGCAAAGTTTTGGCTGAAAAACTACCTAGGAATCCTCTTCCATTTACTTTGTATTGTGTGTGTAGTTATAGCGACACTGATGGTAAGTATGCTTTAAGTGACTGTTTTATTTGAATAATGTGAAAAAATGCTTATTGTAGGATTCAGCATGGCAAAGCATCTGGCAGTTTGCGAACGGAAATCGGCTTATCCTTCAGTTGCAGCGGCGAAAGCAGCAACGGTGACTCATAGTATGCTGGATGTCTTGGGGTTAGTCCGAAGACCTGAAGAACCTAATCAACCAGTTCAAATAGTGAATGAGCCTGTTTCAAAGAAACCTGTGTTAGAAGTGATGGAGATTGAGAGCGATGATGAAGATAAAAACAAAAACAATTCAAAGCCAAAAAGTGTTTCAGAAGTGGTGGAAATAGATGATGATACTTCCTCCCAAAAGTCTGAAGACATCGTGGAGGTTGTGGAAAAAGAATCTGATGATAGATCTGACGGTGTGGTGAAAGTGATCAAGGACAAAAGTTGTGTTGGAAGAAGAAGCGGTAAGAAAATAGAAGACGAGGCAGGTAAAAATGCTGATGAGGTTTTGCAACCTGATACGCAAATAGAAGAGGCTGAACAAGTAAAGGGGAAAAAAAGAAAGGTTTCGGAAGTTAAAAAGGTAGGAAAAGAAACTGTTAGGGAAAAAGATGTTGTGGAAGGAGAAGTGGGTACTTTCCAGCTTGAAACTCTAGCTGTGAAAGCTGTAAATAATAGTGAAGGAAGTGTGTTAAAAAGTAATGAACCAAGTGAAATAACTTCTGTGGATGTAGATGATGTTGAAAAACAAGTTCAAAATTTAAATGATACAGTAGCTGAAATTTTAGAGAACTCTATTAATAAAGAAAAGGAATCGCCTATGGACGTAGATAGTAACTTGGATGAGATTTTTAATACAGAAGTTCAACTTGATAATCTTGTTAATAATGCCAGCACATAAAATTGTGTTGAGTTGTACAGTTTATATTGAATAAAATTTTCTTTTTTATTTTTCATGTGTAGCATGAAATTGTTCGAATTTTGTAATTTAAATTTATTAATGTTTATAAATATGATTTATTTTCAGTTTAAAAGGTACTATTGTATATTGAGTTTTTTTTTACTATATGTGTACAAAATAGTTTTATGCACTAATAATTGTATTATTTTTTAAATCTAAGAAATAATTTTTCTAAAACGAAAATACTGTTTGTATTTTGAGTTATTTTATATAGTAGTCAAATATAATTTGTTTATATACGTGTCTTTTTATGAAACCATTTTGTTATGACGGAAATTATTGTTTAAATGTTATCGTGCATTATTAATGATTGAATGAAAGAGTTAATCTTAATACAGAAGTTTAATAAATTCAATTTGTATTAATTAAATTGTTGTGATATTTTTATATTTTTGTCCAGAATTTAAAAAAAAAATATATTGAAACACGAAATATGTTCGAACAACATAACTTTCAAATTTTTGTAAATATGTCCTTGTAAATTCTATCAAATAAATGATTTTTCACAATATTTATTTTATTTTTTATGCAGAAAGTTCATGAAACTCCTAATATGATTTTTATATATACACATTCAATGGTATAGTTATAAAAGTTTTTAGAGGAAAATGTATTTTGTAAAAAAAAGTAATACAATCAAATGTTCTTTATTCATCACAATATATAAATAAATGTAAACTAATTAAATATAATATTTGCAAAATATACACATTAATATAATATATTAATTGACATAGACAAAAACACAAAAAAAATAATTATCGTACCACAGAGTAACAATAATTATTAACAATAAATATTTTTTTGTTTTCGATTTGGAAAATTACGTAAACAAACAAACGTTTGCCTATGTTTTTAATAATGTAGCCTTCAACGAAGCCGCTTCTATACAAATGTATGCCTGCAATTGTACAAATAATGAAATAAAAAAAATAATGTATAGAATGCTCCAATTTTCCAAAAGAAATTATCGTTAAAAGGAATTTCTCTTAAAATATTTCCATTAATTTATTTACATGTAGGCTTCTTTGTTGAGGGCACGGTATGTTTCTTTCTATTTTAAATCCTAGATAATGTGCTGGTAAGAACAAATTCTTACAACAGGTGTTTCTTTTTTACCAAGTCACTTGATTGCATTGCATAAAAAAATATTAGAACGAGACTTTGTATAAGAGGTATAAATTGATCACTATCAAAACAGTGCAGATGATCATAATCCAAACGCCTTTGTTCATCCGGAACGGGTGATCTCTTTTGGTTAAGCGTGCTTTGTGTTTGGAGCCTGAAATTACAATTAAAAACATGTGAATTTTTAAAACTGATAATTTTTTACTTACTTCTTAAATGAGCGTCCAACTGGCTTTGACTATTGGCCGTTATTTCACATAGCTCGCAGGCAAAAGTTTTTCCTTGTCGCTCTAAACGCATTTGATGTTTTCTACCCTCCTTGTGTCTTCTTAATACGTTGCTACTTGTTACTTGTATATTGCACAGTTCACAGGTGTATACCTAAATTTAAAAAAATTATACATTTTTTATTAGGAAAATTAATTTAAAAACAATAGTATTTTTTTCAATAAATATTTACAGTTTAAGTTAAGTATCTTTAGTTTAAAATTTGGCAATTTTTCATTACCTTTTTCTTTTGAAGATCATCGAATTCTTCAGTAATAATATCACCGTATTCGAAATTTTCTTTTTTTGGAGGACTATCGAGGTGATGGATCTCCTCGATTGCTTCTCTCATTTCTCCAGACATATTTGTCAATAATTTTTAGTTAAATTATACAAACAGGACGGACACATACACGAGTTAGGAGTTAAAATAAAAAGAATGGCTGGTGTGGCTAAAAAAATATTGAATAAAAAATCGACAATTTAAAAAAAATTTGGCGCCATATCTGGTTAGTTCTAGACACTAGTTTTAACAGTTGGTGTCGACAAATCCCCTAAAACCAATAGTTTGACGAGACTGTCATCTGTTGTAAGGGCTGCTGTCATTTGTCATTTAAACGTCAAACTTAACCTCTGTTTGTTAAAGTGTTGTTTATATTGTGTTATCTGTTTCAAAAACTCGAATTTATAATAATTTTTATTTTTAAAATGGGTGTTACGATATTGCAACAATTTCCAATAACAGAAAACAGAACAGGCCCTTCCACAATAGAGCTTTTGTCTAAAAGAATCTTAGCTCTGGGGGCTGTGCAACAAGGGCAATTTTTGGTTGATTGCGAGACTTATACATCGATTCCGCAGCTAGGAAATCAAAGGACAGTTCACGTTCTGCACAATTCCGAACAGCCTGCCACCGTTTTCTCAATATTGGAAAGTGGTGCTAAGACGATAACTTTAACAACAGACGGCCTCTTTGACTTGCTTATGATGAAAATGGGAAACTTTTATTCGACAAAGAAGCAAACAAAAGCTGAATCGAAAGGCCCTCGATACGAAATCGGAGACTTTTGTGTTAAACTAGGTATATATAGACGTGTTTTGTGTAGCGTAATTTTAAATAAACTTAGATTAGCAATCTCTCATTAACTTTTATTGTAGGTACTGTAACTGTAAGTCAAAATTTTAAAGGTATATTGGTAGAAGTTGAATATAGACCTTGTGTAGTACCCGCTATGTGCTGGGACTTGTTGAAAGAGTTTTTACAAGGATTCTTAGGATCTTCAGTTCAGACAACGCCTCCATTATATTTACAAAACAGAATGCAAGAAATTTATTCACCAGTTGATACAATTCATCAATACCTCGAACAGTTTCAGCTTTTCCGAAAAGCCACCGGTGTTAGTAGATTTTATTTATCAAAGCATTATCACAACTGTTAAATATTATTTTTGTTTTAGGTGCTATAATTTAGAAATTCCTTCCATAAGAGACATGTATTCCTCAGAACTTTCATTGTAACGTGAGCTCCCAATACACAAAATTTATTTATAAATATAATATTACGTCAATGTGATATATAGATCGATAGGACTTAAATAAAAGTATTTTCTACCCAATTATGTAGTATCAAAACATCACTTGAAGTCAACTAAATTCATCCCTTCCATTCCTCAGGTGTATTCATTATTACTATTGGGTAAAAGTGTACAAGATAATTTAATTTTCTGGAGTTCATTGTTAATAAATTTATTGAATTTTTACAAAAAATATGCATGAAAATTTATTCTATAACAATTCAAAAATAAAACGATAGATTATTATAATTTTAGCAATAAAACTAAAATGTAAATTATTAGTTTTTAAGGGATCGTGCAAAATCATTCACATAAGAAATACTTGATTATCTTATTAAAAAAACAAAATTAAGCTTTAAATTATAAATTCATCATTGGCAATTATCATTGACTAAAAACAAACAAAAAAAAAATGGAGCTGCTCTAAATGTGAGTAAGTCATTGCTAAGCAGATTTTGGCGTATGTGGACAATATGAAAAAACAGTTTACCACAGTATATATAGACTCAACGCTATTGAAAATGCGCTAACTGGAATAAAGAATATAAATGAGTGCAAAAACTAAATAAAACAGTAAGTGATTTGAAAGGCAAAACTGAAATGTGCATGGAAGTTCATTTTATTGTATCGGAGGAGCAAAGTCACTTTGAAAATGTTGAAATTCTTGGTGCTCCAGAAATGCCTAATAAAAATTCAATTGAGATAGTTAAATTGCTATAACAATCAAAATGGATGTGTGGGAGGATGAAGTACAGGTCGTACACCGAATTAGGTCTAACACAGGGAGAAGACACAACAAATTCTTAGACTGCTGCAAAAAATATGGATAGATATATCTGAAGGATATATACCCATCTCATGAATTATCCAATCAAAAAGGCTTTATTATTGAGTAATCAACTCTTCAAAATTTAAAAGAGGCAATTATGTAAAATATTTTGGACTAACGAGGGAAGAATTTTAGCGAGAATAATGGATAGAGCTGCCATTTGCCAGATAAATTCAACGGAGGACCTATATATGCTAACCGTTAGCAGCAATAATTTCATTTCAACCAGTAACACGAGAATCACATGAAGAGGTAGGTAATATTTAAACTATTTTATATATTGCAAAAAGTATAATTCTAATTTTGATTATGAGTTTATCCTTCTGCTTCATTCGTTTGACGTTTCCTACAATATAATAATATTAACTAAGACTTGGAACATTTTTAATACAGACTTTTATAATATTAGGGCTATGACTGATACTATAGCAATAATTATTATAACAAGAATGATAGTGTTATTGTTTATTTTGCCAGTCCATCCTGGCCAATATATACTAGATACAGGTAGAGTTTGATTGTCCCACATTTTACTTTAAAATATATTAAAACCATAATGACGGGTAGAAATCAGGTCAATGGTGCCACTAATGAACCACAAGGTACAGTGTTGGAACCAATACTTTTTTCTTATTATATTAATGTATTGCTTGAGCTGGATATGTGCGGTGAAATTGTCTCTTACGCTGATGATACAACAGTCATATTTAGAGGGATGTTAAATCTTTGACTGAAATGGGGATGCAGAAGATCTTTGCTTAGTTAAAAAATTATTTTCTTGCTTTAGTTGTTAATAAGATCCATTTTAAGACTTTCTCTTTAATGATAGCAATTAAAAGTGGATAGATCACGCTCAGAAATCGAATACGAAACTTAATACATAGCCACATTTTATCAGCTTAGATATATCTTGGACGGAAGGACCCTTATCCGTCCTGTAGTATAGTCTTGTAGTTTTCTATCAATCAGTTATTTGAGGAAGCTGATATATTGAATATAAGGACCATTTACATTTTAAAATTTACATACATATGAGACAGAGGAGGACATATTATTCCTAGGATAAGAGGATATATTATTCCTAAAACAAATAGTATGGTACGTGAACGGTTCAATACTTCTGTAGGTCCTAGACTGTATGACTGGCTTCTATTAGAACTAAAAGTGTAGGTTAGACCTGATAAATTATGATATAATAAATAGGATAAGTTCCAATATTGAACCTTGCGGTAGACAAACCCCTATAGTTGGATTTTTGTTTCTTCTTCTGATTTTAGGTCCTCATTTTATATTACGGCAGTGCTTTGATAAACTATTTATGCTCATCAAACTACAAGTCCAGGGAACCCCAGTTATCACGCTCCCTCAATATTAATAAAACAAAGATTAACTTAAAACATCTTTTTATTATCAGATTTAACATAATATAAATATTCGAATAGTGGATTTCTTGTGCTCTTCAACATATTTATTTCAACAACCCATTTTGTCTTTTTTAATTATGTTAAGTACCCTCATAAAATGTATATAATACTATTGAAATCAGATATAAGTACGTAAATTAGAAGACTAATAACCAGTGAAAATGTCATACTACGTTTTAGAAGATTTTAGTCATCACAGAATTAGAGTTAAACTTCATTAGGTATTGAAATTCTATAACTTTGGCATCTTAAATAAAGTAGTTTTTGCAATATAGTGTTGTTACAGTATTTTTTAGTGTTTCATAAGATTTTTACAAGCCACCTCCACTGCGATCCACAGAAATGACTCTTTTCAACATCTCTTTTTCATGCTTAGCTTCTTCCAATTCAGCCATCCTTGCGAAACGGGAATAAGTGACGTGTCCAGCCTTAATTGCCGACATCATCTAAAAACATTACAATAAATATCATTAATTGAATTAACATGAAACCCATAAAAACACAAAACTTAAGAACATGCCTAAGTCTACAAGTAACTAATTGGGTTAACAGGCTAAAACGCAAGAGAAAAAGTTAGAAAAAGCTTTTATTTTGCAAGCCACTAGCCACGAACCTGAAGATATTCATCAAGTTCAACTTGTCCATTCATATTTGTGTCGATTTCCTTCAAAATTTCATGCAATTCTTCTCCGGGAACTTCCTTCTCTCCATGTTGCTGTAAAGTAAAAGAAACAGTTAAGTTTGGTCTTTCAACTCACCTGTATGTAATCTGAAAGTTCTATGTGTCCGTGGTAAGATAAATCAATTTCATTTAGTAAATTATGTATCTCATCATCGTCTAATTTCTTCCCTAACGACTAAAAGTGAGGCAAACATTTTTAATAATGTAATAAAAAAAAATCGCATTCAAGTTTATTACAAATTCTTACTTTCAAACTTCTGCGGATGTCATTTATAGAAACATAGCCTTTACGGTCTTTGTCGATAATTTGGAAACGCTTGATGTAAGTTTGGATTTCTTCTTTGCTGAGATTGATAGGAACTTTATCTTTGCTCGTCCTGTTCACCATTTGACCCATTTCGAGCTGCAAAAATTCAGTTGCGTCCTTGTGTTGCTTCTTTTTCTCATCTAAAAATAAATAAAGTATAAAGACTTAATAAATTTAGACTTTTGCCTACAAACCTTCAGACCATTTTAATTCTTCTGCCATAATATTAATAATTTCTGGGAGGGCTTCTTGAGCAGCTTGGACGTTTAAGAAAGCGATGCGTAATCTCCTGGCAATCATATCAATAGCGGTCATAGCGTATTCACGAACACCATAACGAATTTCCGCATCAATGTAAGGAAATTCTGGGTGAATTTTCTTTCCAATAATGGGCCAACGTTTACCTTGAATTTGATAAATTAATGTTTAAGTCTTGCAATTTTTAAATGGGCTCACCTGTTAAAGAAGCCATTTTAGCCACTGCAAATGCTCTATCACCATAGGACTTGGCCAAATGTTGAGCTACTTCAAATTCAAGCCCGAAATCTTGTACAAGACGGATGTACATAGTTGGAGTCCAACCATGGGCTCCTTCCATCAAAAGGCCAGCTGTTTGACTCTTCTTATGTTCAGGTTGGAGGTTGCAAACTTTAATGCAAGTGTCGATTGTTTCTTCGGCCATTTCTCGGTAGGTTGTCCATTTTCCACCGGCAATCGTTACCAAATTGCTGTCGCTTACGTGAATGATGTGGTTTCTCGCCAAAGATTGAGTATCGGCTTTACTTGGGTCGGTCACCAGGGGTCTGATGCCGCTCCAGGCAGACATCACGTCACCTCTCCTAACTTCAACGTCCGGGTTGAGGTAATGCTTGACTTCAGAGAGAATAAACATGATTTCGTCTTCAGTTGGTTTTGGGTTGTGGGTCAATTCACAGGGCAAGTCTGTAGTGCCGGCGATTGTGTGCTTTTGCCAAGGGAGGAAGAAAATTACTCTCCCGTCACTAGTGGACGGGTCGAGAAGACCCATTTGATCAGGGCTGTAGTACCCTGGAAGAACAATGTGCACTCCACTGCTAGGGCTGCAAATTCTTTTAACTTCAGGGTTATCCATCAATCTAATGGTGTCGGTAAACGGGCCGGTAGCGTTAATAATGCATTTTCCGGGGATGTTCCATTGTTTTCCGGTCATCTCGTCCTTTACGCTTACTCCACATAGTACTTCTTTACCATCCGCACTTTTTTCTTTAAGAAGCCCTGTTACACTCACATGGTTGGCTACTGTGGCTCCATGTCTGGTGGCTGTTAATGCTACGGCTAAATTCATCCTGGCGTCGTCTTGCTGACCGTCGTAATACACAATAGCGCCACAAAGCTCATCTCCTCTTAACATTGGAAATAGTTCTAGGGCGTTTTTCTTGGAGAGATAATAGGAACTCTTTACGTTTTTCATTCCAGCTACTAAATCATACATTTTTATGCCAAACCAAAAGTAGGGCACTTGCCACCATCTAGGAATAATAAATGAAATTACTATTTGGATAATTTGTAATTTGCAAGCTGTGTGGTTGTTAAAATTAAAAACCGCATTAAGTTAAAAAAGAATGTTGTTATTACAATTAGGTTTAGGAATTGGTTTTCCTAAAGCTTTCACACGAAAGAAATTAAAATCAACTGTTAGCAAACGTACCCCATTTATACTCACTGATAGACTGGCAGCATTATAGGTAACGGATGCGCTAAGTGGGGAGCTGAATGAAGCATGTTTGCCCTTTCGCTTAAAGCCTCTCTAACCATCCTGTATTGTTCGTAGTCTAATTGCATAATGGCTTTTTGCAAGTATCTGACGCCCCCGTGAATCAATTTTGTACTTCTACTTGACGTACCAGAGGCAAAATCGTCAGCTTCAATAAGGGCCGTCTTAAGACCTCTCGTAACGGAATCTAGTGCACAGCCGGCCCCGGTTGCACCTCCTCCGACAATAATTACGTCAAAACTGTCATTCTGTAGGGATTTGATTTGTTCTTCTCTGGGTGGAAGGTGCCTTTTAGCCCTGCGAACATTCTGTTGTGCTTTTACTGTGGCCCACTGAAAATGTGTTTGTAGTTATGAAATTTTAATTAAAAGAGGAAGTCAAACGTCACTGTCAAATTCATATGAGTTTTTGACTTACCCTCCAATCTTCCTTTTCTTTTAATAAATAATAGGTGGCAAGCCCTGCGCCTACCGTTGTGGCAAGACCGCCAACTGCAATTTTTCTTAATCGTGATGCCATGGAGGCGTTTGTTACTGCGAGAAAAACAAAAATAAATATTTAAAATTTATTGTATAACAAAAGCAGTTAACTGATCTGATTTTTAAGCAATCAGATTGTAGTTTGTTTTTTGTTCAAGGTCTGGCATTTGACGACTGCCAGATGTTTGGTTGTTGACGAAAGCTCGTGTTACTTGAGGTATGCATTTGATGTATTAATTAGACCACACTTAAATGTATCTAATATAAATATGTAATTAAGAGATAAAGCAATCTTGTTTTATTAATCGTAAACCGATGTGTACTCGAATTTAAGCAATAACATTTGATTGCATTATTATTAAAATGTAAATTAATAACACGTGCATTGTTTATGATAAACGATATTTAAGTATATTATAAATATATTATTTTCACATTAATATTAACAACAGTATCAGTTTTTAAGTGTTTATTATTGATGATATTTTAATAAATATATCTTTTTGAATAAATCCTCTTAATATCTGGATTGTATTTACATGATATAAAAGTTTCAACGTTAAATGAACTCATAAAAGAACAATAATGATCTTTATCTATGACTGCAAGGGCCTTGATCCCTAAAAGCCAAAATAAATTATTTTATGATACTTTATCGTGCAGTAGCGAAACTTTGCACAATAGAACAATAAGTAATACATCACTTCTTTTACAAAGAAATCCAAGTTTAAGGAAAACTGTCTATGAAATTCACTTTAAACAAACAATCATAAAAAATACATTGTAAAATTGTTGCAATTCTAAGCGAGCCTGTAGATTATAAATGAAATGTTTTGTTATAAAAGTCACCATTGAATAAAATCAAATAAATTACGAGTAAAACTTACAATAATCTAATTTTACACCTTTCCAGACTTGACATTGATTGAGCACATAGTATGACTAACTCGAAAAATATTTTTAATTTCTTTCAACTAGACAAGTGTTTGTTTATCTGTTTAAAAATCATTAAAGGCAATTAACAATTTAATCTTCTAGTAATTTTAACAGATAGGTGTTCCAGTTATGTACAGTATTATCTGAATTAATTAATTCAACTTAATCTAAACTAGAAACTATCAGTTTCCTCGTAATCGCAGATAAGAAATAAATATTTTTTAATGTGCTATTGAATAAGAAAAGATGAATGAAAGTATATGTGTAATAGGCACAAAACTCCGTAATAGTTATCTTCTAAGAACGCTTTACGTAATTAAAGGTTAAATGTGGTATTTCCTAAATTACATCATCTATAATGGGAGCATTAGGGTATGCATGCCATTGTGCTCAAGGTTTTAAAATTCCCGCGAACTGCGTCTTATTTGACCCCCGTACACAAAATAAATAATGGTAAAGCAGCATTTACCTTAACATAAAATTGGTTCAAAAAGCACAACGCATTCTACCGATTTTTACTCGTATTATTCACTAAGCACATATTATCCGAAGTCGTTCTAAAATCACATTAAATCACTCCCACCAAAATTACCACTTGTTCCGAATTCGTTCGCGAAAAACGGGCTCGGTATTTCGCCGCGGCGTGTTTCGGCAGCATGTGTTCATGCACTCGTGCTTATTATTGATTTAGCCGCTTTTAAATAGACGATTCATCACGTTTCCATCATTCATACATACCTTAGGCAATAAAAATCACGAGACGGATCGTCGGCACGTCTACCCCACGACTCGAAGTCGTGATGAGTAGTTTTCGCAGGTACTTGGACGCCGACCAAGTTTTATCCTAGGACTGGGACAACGGGAGTAAAAATAAAATTAATTGTTCCTATTATTTATTCAATAGCGACTCGGTTTTTGCGCGTGGAAAAAACAGCGCGAAACGCTAGTGTCGCGAAACATACTATAAAATATTTTTTTGCTGATTTAACCAGAAATCTTCAAAGGCTTGGCTGCAGAAAACCGCGTCGGGGAATTTCGCATTGCAAATATGCAGTTATCGCTAAATTGCAAAGTTATCGTTAAACGTGCTATGAGTAAATTAACACAATATGTACTACGTTTGTTTTTAGTTCTTTTTAGACACTAATTAATTTGCCTTAGTTAACGCAAAGTTGTTAAATTGAGTTGATTAACAAAAACCTGTAGTCAGTGGCAGCAAAAAAATGCTACTTTTAATTATTGAAAACTGCCTACAATGAACTTAATTTAAAAACGAATATTTATGAAAACTATTTCAATATTGAATTACCGGCGGCACAACTACTACAGTAAAAACGTTTCAAATTTTATTCCGTT
>JAUIMW010000403.1:0-18028 GCA_033557785.1 Enochrus cinctus | reverse complement strand
TACGTTTTCTCTTTTTTCATCTCTCACCTTTTTCAACACTGAGAAGAAGAGTTTCGCGTTATCTTTGCTGTGTTCTTTCATTTTCACTTCAAACTCATCTAATGTTTTCTTCTTTGACTCTCTTACTAGTTGTTTTACTTTAGATCTTTGTCTCTTATAATCTTCGTAGTTGGAAGTAGTAATAAAGAGTACTTAAATAGTGGAGTACCTGGAGGACATTTCATTTCTTTAAGTTTAATAAAATAACATGAAGACTTCAGTTTGTAAGGTACCTAGAGGATATTTCTTATCTTGAAGAGCTCCTGGTGGTCTTTATTTTATGGTTTTTTACTTTGTTTCAACATAAAGATATTTAAATAATAAAAAAGGTTCACCAGAGGGTTCACATATAATTGTCTAAAAACGTTAAATAGCTCTCTGTTGGAAATGAAAAAAAGAGAGTACAATATAGAGACATGGAATGTCCTGCAGGCACTTTGATAACACTCTTCACTTTTTTAAGTTTGATAAATTCATATGAAAAATATAATTTCTAAGGCACCTGGAGGACATTCCATGTCCCTTAAACATCCTGGTAATCTTTTTTTTGCACTGTTTTTAACTTTTTTCAACGTTAGATTAAAATTAATTTAAAAATAACGTAAGAGGGACCACCAGGGGGTCTGAGGGACATGGAATGTCCTCCAGGTACTCCAATAACTACCTACTTCTTATTAGTGTTTATATATCGAGGCTACTCTTTGAAAACGAACTATTTGATAATAAAAAGTAAAGTACGTTGAATGCAGAGCACCTGGAGGACATTCCATGTCTCTCAGACCTCATCTCCTCCAATCATTCTTGATTGCAAGTACGTTTTCTCTTTTTTCATCTCTCACCTTTTTCAACACCGAGAAGAAGTGTTTCGCGTTATCTTTGCTGTGTTCTTCCATTTTCACTTCAAACTCATCTAATGTTTTCTTCTTTGACTCTCTTACTAGTTGTTTCACTTTAGATCTTTGTCTCTTATGTTCTTTGTAGTTGGAAGTAGTAATAATAGTACTTAAATAGTGGAGTACCTGGGGGACATTTCACTTCTTTAAACTTAATAAAATATTATGAAGAGTTTAGTTTGTAAGGTACGTAGAGCACATTTCTTGTCTTGAAGAGCTCCTGGTGGTCCTTATTTTATGGTTTTTTTACTCTGTTTCAATATAAGAATATTTAAATTTTTAATTCATAAAAAAGGTACAACATAAAGGCCTTGGTGGTCCTCTTTTTGTATTGTATTTAACTTTCTTTCAACACTTAACTAAAATTGATTTAAAAACAATATAATAGGAACCACCAGGGGGTCTGGGGGACATGGAATGTCCTCCAGGCACGATGTTGTCTATGTACTTCTAATTATGTTAAGAACACTCTTCACTTCTTTAAGTTTGATAAACTAATATAAAGAGGTGATCCCTCTTACAGTGTCTTTAAATTAATTTTAGTTTAATGACGAGTGTTGTCAAGATTTTTTTGATTCATTTAGAGATACATAGATAACAGTGTACCTGGACGACATTCCATGTCCCTCAGATCTCCTAGGGGTCTCTCTTACATTGTTTTTTAAATTAGTTTTAGTGTTATGTTGAAAGATAGTTGAAAACAATACAAAAAAAACCCACACTAATATATAAATACATTATATTAGTGTATGTAGTACTACTCGACAATAACAACTAAAGTTCGTTGAATGCAGAGTACCTGGAGGACATTCCATGTCCTCCAGACCCCCTGCTGGTACCCTTTTTTGTACATTTTTTAACTTTCTTTCAACGTAAGATTAAAATTGATATAAAAAAGACCAATTGTCTGGAGGACATGCAATATCTTCTAGGTACTCCATCATCTTTGCACTTCTTATTAGTGTTTAAATGTCCTAACTACTTTTCGAAGTGACAATAAAAACTAAAGTACGTTGTAAGCAGAGTACCTGGAGGACATTCCATGTCCCCCAGCTCCCCTGGAAGCCCCTTTTTCATGTTTTTATTCTACTTCAACAGTGTTTACTGATTTTTCCAAATGAAAGAAGGACCACCAGGAGGTCTGGGGGACATGAAATATCTTCCAGGTGCTCTGCTATCAACGTAGTAGTGAATGATATTTAAAGATTTCTTTAATACTTAGACAATTAGTAACCAGGAAAAGTGCAAATAAGTGTACATTAATAGCAGTACATCTAGAGGACATTTAATGTCCCTCAGACCCCTTGGTAAACCTTCTTTCGTTTTGTTTTTATTATATTTCAACAAAGGGATATTTACTGATTTTTTCAAATTAAAGAAGGGACACCAGGGGGTCTGGAGGACATGGAATGTCCTCCAGGTGTACCGCTATCAACGTACTCTTCTCTGCACTTCTTTACTTTTTCTGGTTACTAATTATCTAAGTATTAAAGAGATCTTTATATACCCTATGATCAGAAAGTACTGGAAATTTTTAAATAAAACAAAATAGAATTAAATTTCAGGAAAATTTATTTTATCTCCTTTAAAATATGATTCATCTGAAGCAACACACATGTGTCAATTCTTGACCCAGTCCTCCATGCATCCCTGGTAGGCCGACGAATCGATGGCCATTAGTTCCCTCGTCGCATTTTCTTTGATCTCTTCGATCGACTGAAGTCTCTTTCCACGAAGTGTAACTGCCTTTCGGTGGTGTTTTTGCACGAAATTCAAGTCCTTCGGAACGAGCCTGGCTGCCATACGTCTCTTATCCAAAACATGAACCACAATATGCTGTGCCGTTCCATATGCAATGCCAAGTTCACTAGACACCTCTCTTAAGCTGGTATGACGATTTTCAAGCACCATTTCTTTCACTTTCTTCACGTTTTAATTGTTGTTCGACGTCGATGGACGTCCGGAACGAGGCAAATCTTCCACCACTATATGACCACTTTTAAAGTCTTTATACCATTTGTATGCTCTTGTTTTTGATAGAGCAGATTCGCGAAATGCTTCTTGTAACATGCAACAGTGCATCGGCCCACAAAATTTCAGTCGCAACACAAAATTTCAAACAAACTCTTTCTTCAACAAAATTATCCATGGTAAAATACGACAAATTGAAAAAAGTTAACTAAGATATGGAATGTCCTCCTGGTGTACTGCTTTCAATGTACTACCTGCACTACCTTAATTTTCCTGGGTACTAATTATCTAAGTATTAAAGTGTTCTTTAAATATCATTCAATAGTACGTTGATGGCAGTGCACCTGGAGGACATTCCACGTCCCCCAGACTCCTGGTGTTCCCTTTTATGTAGCGTTTTTAACTTTTCTTCAATGTAAAATTAAAATTGAATACAAAATTATATAAGAAAGACCACCAGGGTATCGGTGGGACACGGAATGTCCTTCAGGTACTCTGCATTCAATCTAATTTACTTTTTATTGACGAATAGATCCTATTCGAGAAGAAGTCACGATACTGGAGTACATGGAGGGCATTCCATGTCTCCCAGACCCTCTGGTGGTCTCCTAATTGTACAGTTTTTAACTTTGTTTCAACCTAAAATAAAAATTGATTTAAAAACAATGTAGGGGGGACCACCAGGGGGTCTGGGGGATATAGAATGTCCTCCAGGCACTCCATTATCTACGTACTTCTCGTTAGTGCTTAATTTTCATGACTACTTTTCGAAGGTCACAGTCTGCAGAATACCAATGCATGTTTCTAAGATTTACTTTTATAGTTTTTATGTAGATTTAATACATAAGATTATAAAAACACCATTACTATACATTTTTAAAAGAAAATTTTGTATGTTATTTTAAGTTCAATTTAAATGACGATATCTGTTAAGTTTCTATATTTCATAAAAATAAAATTCTTATAGTACCTATCTTATAAAACGAGCATGGAATATCCCCTGATTACTCCACACCTCCTAAATTTCTATCACGTTATTTCTTTATGGCATGGATAATTAGCATTGTACTTATTCAGTTCTAGATAAGGGATAACTGGTTTCCAAGAGTATTAAGAGTACAAAAATAGTGGAATACCTGGAGGAAATTCCACGTCTTTCTCCTATATTATTTTTAAATCTGCTTTAGTTTGACATTGATAGATATTTAAAAACAACACTTATATGTATGCTTATTTTTTAATTTATTCTAAAAATTGTTATGTAAACTGTCAGGTTAATAAAAACTTATGATTGTATTTATATTTTAAAACTAAAGAATCTCTTCTTCGATTTCTACGAAATATTCATCTTGAAATATATTTCTATATATTTTATATTTCAAAATAGTTAATATCCTTACATTATAATATAATTATTTTTATAAAAAATGTAGATCAAATTGATATATTGTTACTGTCGCGTTTTTCTTTAACAATTAAAAAAATAATACAAATAATTCTGCTATTTTTTATTTAAATAAAATATTTCAATAAAATCTGTATGAGTAAATGAGGGCACAAAGACACAAATAATTATTTTTTGTTCAGAATATCCTATTGAGATTAAATTTTTTATTATTAGACTACATTCCCAAAAGAAAGTGAAACATATTTTTCACATAACGAGGAATTAACTAAATATATTTATGAATATTACTTGTAAGTATCTGGAGGACTCAGAGCCTATAATTATCTTTTTATACATAGTTTTTTTTATATCTACACTTCAAATAAAGAAAACGATGTATCAATGAAAAATGAGCCCACTGAAGGTTTGGGGGACATGGAATGTTCTCCAGGCATTCCATTATATACATACTTCCTATAAGTGTTTAATTGAAAATAAAAACTTAATTATGTTGATGCCAGACAACCTAGTGGTCCCTTTTACATTGTTTTAAGACCAATTTTTAATTTTATGTTAAAAGAAAATTTTATGTTGTTGTTCACTCTCTGTCAATGTAAACATAATGCTAAAGAAATCTGGGGCACATGGAATATTCTCTGTACTTTAGTTTTTATTCTCAAATAATTCATTTTCAAGGATTGATTTCTATATTTTATCTCTAATAAGAAGTATGCAGTTGTTGGAGTACCTGAAGGACATTCCATGTCTCTCAGACCTCATCTCCTCCAATCATTCTTGATTGCAAGTACGTTTTCTCTTTTTTCATCTCTCACCTTTTTCAACACTGAGAAGAAGAGTTTCGCGTTATCTTTGCTGTGTTCTTCCATTTTCATTCCAAACTCTTCCCATGTTTTCTTCTTTGACTCTTTTACTAATTGTTTCACTTTAGATCTTTGTCTCTTATGTTCTTTGTAGTTGGAAGTAGTAATAAAGAGTACTTAAATAGTGGAGTACCTGGAGGACATTTCACTTCTTTAAACTTAATAAAATAATATGAAGAGTTTAGATTGTAAGGTACGTAGAGGACATTGCTTGTCTTGAAGAGCTTCTAGTGGTCCTTATTTTGTGGTTTTTTTACTCTGTTATATTTTTAAGGATATTTAAATGATTAAATAATAAAAAAAGGTTCACCAGAGGGTTCAGATATAATTGTCAAAAAACGTTAAATAGCTCTCTGTTGGAAATGAATGAAGAGAGTACAACATAAAGACCACCAGGGAATCTGGAAGACATGGAACGTCTGAAAGACATGGAATTTCCTCCAAGTATTTCATTATCTTTGTACACTCTTAGAAGTCGATAATAACTTCTCCAAAACTGAATTAATACAATGCTAGTTATCTATGTCATAAAGAAATAACACAATAGAAATTTAGGAGATGTGGTGTACTCGGAGGACATTCCAGGTGCGTCTTATAATATAAATGCTGTAAAAATGTTAATTTTTATAAAAAATAGAACACAAACAAAAACTTGAAAAACCTATATTTTTAAAAATATGAAAACCATCGTAAAAATAATAACTTGACATGAATATTTAGAAAGATTGAAATTAAAGTTTTTGATGGTTCTTCTTTTAAAAACATATAGTTATGGTGATCGAAATTTTAATTTTATATATTAAATCTATCTTAAATTTCAAAAGTTAGAACTAAGAAACATTAATTGTCCTTTAGGTATTCTGCTACTGCTACTTTTATTTTTATTGACCTTTGAAGAGAAGTCACGAAAATTAAACACTAATATGAAGTGCATAGATCATGGAGTACCTGGAGGACATTCCGTGTCTCCCAGACCTTTGGTGCTCCCTCTTACATTATTTTTAAATCAATTTTAGCTTAACGTTAAGTCAAAGTAAAAGCGGTACAAAAAGGGAACCACCAGAGGGTCTGGGGGACATGAAACGTCCTCCAGGTATTCCGCATTCAACGTACTTTAGTTTTAATTATCAAAAAGTTCGTCTTCAAAGAGTAGTCTCGATATTTAATCACTATTAAAAGTTGGTAGTTGTTGGACTACTTAGAGGACATTCCATGTCCCCCAGACCCCCTGGTGTCCTTTTATTTAGAAAAATCAGTTAACACCCCTTTGTTGATGTAGAATAAAAACAAAATGTAAGAAGGGCTACCAGGGGATCTGGGAGATATGAAATGCCCTCCAGGTGCTCTGCATTCAACGCACTAAAGTTTTTATTATAAAATGGTTCACTAATAAGAAGTAGATAGTTGTTGAAATACCTGAAGGATATTCCATGTCCCTTAGACCCCCTGGTGGCCCTTCATTCATGTTGTTTTTATTCTAATTCAACAAAGCGATGTTTACTGACTTTTCCTAAAAAAAGAAGGGCCTCCGGGAGGTCTGAGGAACATGGTATGTCCTCCGGGTACTCTGCTATCAACGTACTAATGAATGGATGTTAACTGAATTTTCCAAATAAAAGAAGGGCCACCAGGTGCTCTGCCATCACCATACTAAAAAATAATATTTAAAGAACTCTTTAATACTTAGATAATTAATAGCCAAGAAAAAAAAGGAAGTGCAGAAAAGTGTACATTGATAGCAGGCACATGGAGGACATTCCATATTCCTAATGGTTCTTCTGTTATTTGGAAATATCAGTAAAAATTCCTTTGTTGAAGAAGAATAAAAACAACATGAAAGAAGTGCCACCAGGGAGTCTAGGGGACATGGAATATCCTCCAGGTGCTCTGCAATCAACGTACTAATGAATGATATTTAAAGAATTCTTTAATATTTAGATAATTAGTATCCAGGAAAAGTAAGGAAGTGCAGAAAGGAGTACATTGGTAACAGAGCACCTGGAGGACATTCCATGTCCCCCAGATCCCCTGATGGCCCTTTTTATATTTAGAAAAATCACTTTGTTGAAGTAGAACGAAACAACAAGAAAAAAGGACCACCAAGGGATCTGGGGGGACATGGAATGTTCTCCAAGTACTCTAATAACTACCTACTTCTTATTAGTGAATAAATATCGAGACTACTCTTTAAAGACAAACTATTTAATAATAAAAACTAAAGTGAGTTGAATGCAGAGTACCTGGAGGATATTCCATCCCCTCAGACCTCCTGGCGACCCTTTTTTCATGTTGCTTTTATTCTACTTCAACGAAGGAATGTTTACTGTTTTTTCCAAATGAAAGAAGGACATGGAATGTCGTCCAAGTACTCGGTAATCAACGTACTCCTAATTTATATTTAAAAATCTTAAAAACTTTTTTTGTATGTTCTAACATTCAATAAGAAAAATGTATTAAGTTGAGTATGTATACAGCCGAGTATCTGGAGGACATTCCATGTTCTCCAGACCCCCGGGTGGTCCTTTTTTAAATTATTTGTATTTTACTTCGATAAAGAAATGTTTAACGACATTTAACAGTGAAATTGATACCGCCCAGGAGGCCTTGGGACATAGAATGTTTCTTTAATACTTAGATAATTAGTAACCAGGAAAAGTAAAGAAGTGCAGATAGGACTACATTAATAGCAGTGCACCTGGAGGACATTTCATGTCTCCCTTGGCGGCCTTTCTTTCATGTTGTTTTTATTCTTCTTCAACCAAGAGATGTTTACTAATTTTTAAAATCAGAGAAGGGCCATCAAGGAATCTGGGGACATAATATGTCCTCCAGGTGCACTGCTATTAATCTACTCCTATTTGCACTTCTTGACTTTTTCTCGTTACTTATTATCTAAATATTGAAGAATTCTCTTGATATCATTCGTTAGTACGTTGATGGCAAAGCACCTGGAGGACACTCCATGTTCACCAGACCCCCTGGTGGCCCTTCTTTTATTTGAAGAAATCAGTAAACATCCCTTTGTTGAAGTATAATAAAAAACAGCATGAAAGAAGGGCCACCAGGGGGTCTGGGGGACATGTAATGTCCTCCAGGTACTCGGCATTCAACTGCTATCAATGTACTTCTACCTGCATTTGCTTACTTTTCCTGGTTACTAATTATCTAAGTATTAAAGAGTTCTTTAAATATAATTTACCTGGAGGACATTCCATACCCCCAGACCCCCTGATGTCCTTCTTTAATTTGGAAAAAATCAGTAAACATCCTTTTAAGCAATCATCTTTATTAAAACATAAATTTCAAAAGGCTATCGACCTAGGTCTTTCTGCCTATTTGTAGAATTTATTCAGAAGATCGAAGTTCTCCACCTAGAACCTAGAACCTAGAACCAGAACTTAAAGGAACATTTGACATTTTTCTAAAGCTTGTTGTTTTAGCAATATTTTCAAAGCTGGTTTCTTGAATTTAATGGTAAGTATGTGTCCATGCTCTAATAAAAGTTCACTTCTTAAATTATAAAAATGTTGTATTAGTTAATTCCTGAATCTTTTCACTGGTTCTGTTCAATGGTCTTTGATGTGAAATGAGTCTTTATTATTACTGTTAGTGTTGTTGCTCAATTTAACAGTTTATTGACTTGTTGAAAGAAACACTTCTAAGTACTCTATTATCTATATATTTCTTAGTAGGGAATAAATATCGAAACTACTCTTCAAAGCTATTTATTTAACATAAAAAACAAAAGTACGTTGAAGGCAGGGTACCTGGAGGACATTTCATGTCTCCGGCTCCCCTGGTGGTCTCTCTAACATTTTTTTTAAATTTTTAAATTTTAAGTTGAAATAAAGTTAAGAACGGTAGACATGGAATGTCATCCAGGTGCTCTGCCTTCAACGTACGTTATTATTATCAAATAGTGTGTCTTCGAGAAGTAGTCACAATATTTAAGCACTAATATGAAGTACATAAATAATAGACTACCTGAAAGACATTCCATGTTCCCCAGACCCCCGGGTGTCCTTCTTTTTTTATAAAAATCAGTTAACATTTCTTTGTAGGTAGTAGAATAAAAAACAGCATGAAAGAAGGACCATCAGAGGGGTCTATGGAACATGGAACATTGGTTTTAAATCAATTTTAGTATTATGTTAAAAGAAAATTAAAAAAATACAAAAAGAAAACCACTAGAGGGTCTGGAGAACATTCCATGTCTCCCAAACCCCTGGTGGTCCTTCTTTTATTTGAAAAAATTGGTAAACATCCCTTTGTTGAACTAGAATAAAAACAACATGAAATAAGTGCCACAAGGAGGTCTCGGGGACATGGAATGTCCTTCAAGTGGTCTGCATTCAAGTTAGTTTTTATTATCAAATAATTCGTCTTCAAGGAGTAGTCTCTATATTTAATCACTAATAAGATATAGGTAGTTACTACAGTTTTTAACTTTGGTTTAACGTAAAATTGAAATTTATTTAAAAACAATAAAAGAAGGACCGCCAGGGGTCTGAAGGACATGGAATGTCCTCCAGGTATTCTACATTCAACGTACTTTAGTTTTTATTGACGAGTACTTTTTCTTCGAGGAGTAGTCACGATTATGGCGAAGTCTTTTAGACCTATCGGCGCGTGTAACGGCAGAACTTTTCGTGTCGTGAACGGACAGTGCTTTGACTTGTATTTAGTAATGGCTTTATCGAGGGGTTGTCTAATGGTTCAAATGGATTGAAAAGCTGAAAATTCACCATATTCATATGAAATTATTGAACCTAATTCTTATTCAGATGTCGAACAGCTTAGTATCATTGACGAAAGCAATTGAGTTATATTTGTAATATTATTAATAAATATTATTTATAGAACAAATATGTATTTTCAAAGTTCAAAAACATTATAAATATACAATAATTTTAATTAAAAACACGATAATATAATGTGTGGTCTTTTAGACCACGCCGCGTGTAACGGAGTGTTAAGTTTGATAAACTAGTATGAAGAGGTGGTTCCTCTTATATTGTCTTTAAATTAATTTAAGTTTAATGTTGAAATTAAAAACAATACAAAAAGGGTACCAGCAGGGGGTCTAGAAGATTTCTTTATTCATTTAGAGATACATAGATAACAGTGTACCTGGACGACATTCCATGTCCCTCAGACCTCGTAGGGGTCTCTCTTACATTATTTTTTAAATCAGTTTTAGTGTTATGTTGAAAGATAGTTAAAAACAATACAAAAAAAGCCCACCAGGGGATTTGAGGGACATAGAATGTCCTCCGGGCACACTAACATATAAATACTTTTTATTAGTGTATGTAATACTACTCGACAATAAAAACTTAAAAGTTCGTTGAATGCAGAGTACCTGGAGGACATTCCACCCATTTTTTAACTTTCTTTCAACGTAAGATTAAAATTGATTTAAAAACGATGTAAGAAAGACCATGAGACCTGGAGAACATAGAATATCCTCTAGGTATGCAATTATCTACGTACTTCTTATAAGTGATTAAATATCGCAACTACTCCACAAAGACGAGCTATTTGAGAGTAAAAATTAAAGTACGTTAAAGGCAGAGCACCTGGAGGACATTCCATGTCCTCCAAACCCTCTGGTGGTCCACTTTTAGCATCATTTTTAACTTAACGTAAAATTAAAATTGATTAACAAACAATGTAAGAAAGACCAACAGGAGATCTGAGGACATGGAATATCTTCTAGGTACTCCATCACCTTTGCACTTTTTATTAGTGTTTAAATATCCTGATGACTCTTCTTTCATGTTGTTTTTATTTTACTTCAACAAAGGAAAATTTATTGATTTTTACAATTAAAAGAAATTAGTAAACATCTCTTTGTTAAAGTAAAACAAAAACAATATGTAAGAAGGGCCACCAGGGGGTCTGGGAGACATGGAATACCCTCCAGGTGCTCTGCATTCAACGCACTTAAGTTTTTACTATAAAATGGTTCATCTTCAAGGGGTAGTCTTGATATTTAATCACTAATAAAAAATAGATAGTTGTTGGAGTACCTGGAAGACATTCCATGTCCCCAGACCCCCTGGTGGTCCTTCATTCATGTTGTTTTTGTTCTAATTCAACAAAAGGATGTTTACTGACTTTTCCTAATAAAAGAAGAGCCTCCAGGAGGTCTGGGGGACATGGAATGTCCTCCAGGTACTCTGCTATCAATGTACTAAGGAATGCTATTTAGAGATATCTTTAATACTTATATAATTAGTAGCCAGGAAAAGTGAGGAAGTAGAGGTAGGAGTACATTGATAACAGTGCACCTGGAGGACATTCCATATCTCCCAGATCCCCTGATGGTCCTTCTTTCATTTGGAAAAATCAGTAAATATTTCTTTGTTGAATTGATAGCAGTGCACCTGGAGGACATTCCATGTCCCGCAGACCCTCTGATGGCCCTTTTTTCATTTTAAAAAAACAATAAACATTCCTATGTTGAAAAAGAATTTAAAAAAAAACATGCAGGGCCACCGCGGGGGCTGAGTGACATGGAATGTTCTCCAGGTGCTCCGTTATCTACGTACTTCATATGAGTGTTTAAACATCGTAACTACTCCACGAAGGCGAGCTATTTGAGAGTAAAAATTAAAGTACGTTGAAAGCAGAACCCTGCAGGATATTCCATGTCCCTCAGACCCCCTGTTGTTCTCTTTTTTTGTACCGTTTTTAACTTTCTTTCAACGCAAAATTAAAATTAATTTAAAAACAGTGTAAGAAGGACTACCAGGAGGTCTGGGGGACATGAAATGTAAACATTCCTTTATTGAAGTAGAATAAAAAACAACATGAAAGAAGGGCCACTAGGGAGTCTGGAAGACATGGAATGACCTCCAGATACTCCATAATCTACGTACTTCCTATTAGTGATTAAATATAGAGACTACCCCTTAAAGACGAAATATTTGATAATAAAAACTAAGGTATTTTGAACCTGGAAGACTCCATGTCCCCTAGACTCCCTAGTGGCTCCTTTTTGTACAGTTTTTAACTTTGTGTCAACGTGCGTTGAATGCAGAACATGTGGAGGACATTCCATGTCCCCCTGATCCCCCGTGACCCTTCTTACTTATTGATTTTATTCTACTTCAACAAGGGAATGTCTTATATGAGCACTACTAATAACATACTACAACCTGCACCTCCTTACTTTTCCTGGCTACTAATTATCTAAGTACTAAAAGTTTTTTAAATATAATTCATTAGTACGTTGATGGCAGAGCACCTGGAGGACACTCCAAGTTCTCCAGCCCCCTGGCGGCCCTTCTTTGTTTGAAGAAATCAGTAAACATCCCTTTGTTGAAGTAGAATAAAAAACAGCATAAAAAAAGGGCCACCAGTAGGTCTGGGGGACATGGAATGTCCTCCAGGTACTCAGCATTCAACGAATTTTAGATTTTATTATCAGATAGTTCGTCTTCTAGAAGTAGTCTTGATATTTATTCTCTAATAAGAAGTAGGTAGTTATTGGAGTACCTGGAGGATATTCCATGTCCCTCAGACCCCCTGGTGGCCTTTCTTACATATTGTTTTTATTCTGCTTTAACAAAGGGAAGTTTACTGATTTTTCCAAATAAAAGAAGGACCACCAGGAGGTCTGAGGAACAAAAAATGTCCTCTAGGTGCTCTGCCATCAACGTACTAATGAATTATATTATATTTTTTAGTACTTAGATAATAAATAACTAGGAAAAGTAAAGAAGTACAGATTGGAGTATATTGATAGCAGTGCACCTGGAGGACATTCTATGTTCCCCAGATCCCCTGACGTCCATTTTTCATATTGCTTTTATTCTACTTCAACAAAGGAATGTTAACTGATTTTTACAAATGATAGAAGGACCACCAGGAGGTCTGGGGGATATGGAATGTCCTCCAGGTGCACTGCTAACAATGTACTCCTACCTGCACTTCCTTACTTTTCCTAGTTACTTATTATCGAAATATTAAAGTGCTCTTTAAATATTATTCATTAGTACGTTGATGACTAATAATCTTATAAGTCTAGATATTTATTGACTAATAACTCGTACATAGATAATAGAGTACCTGGAGGACATTCTATGTCCCCCAGATCCCCTGGTGGCCCTTCTTACATATTGTTTTTGTTCTACTTCAACAAAGAGATATTTACTGATTTTTCCAAATGAAAAAAGGGCCACCAGGGGGTCTGGAGAACATGGAATGTCCTCTAGATACTCTATCATCTTCGTATTAGTTATTAGTCATTAAATATCTAGACTTATAAGATTATTAGTAGCCTAGAGAAATAAGAAAGTTTAGGTAGAAGTAGATTAATAGCAGGGTACCTCCCATGTTCTCTAGACTCCCTTATCGCTCTTCTTTTAAATAAAAAAATCAGAATCAAAACTACTCTGTCTTTAACTTATTTTAGTTTTTATCATCAAATAGTTCGTCTTCATTGTGCAGTCTTGATATTTGAGCACTAATAAGACGTACGTAGATAATGGATTACCTGGAGGACATTCCATATTTCCCAGACCACTTGGTGTCGTTTTTTCATGTTATTTTTAATCTTCATCGACAAAAAGATATTCACTGATTTTTCTAAATAAAGAAAAGCCACTAGGTGGACTGGGGGGACATGGAATGTCCTTCAGGTACTCTGCTTTAAACGTACTTTTGGTACTGTTTTTAACTTTTTTCCAACGGTACATTAAAATTGTTTTAAAAACAGTATAAAAGGGACCACCAGGGGGTCTGGGGGACATGGAATGTACTCCATTATCTACATAAATTTTATTAATATTTAAATATCGTCACTACACCTCGAAGATGAACTATTTGACAATAAAAACTAAAGTATGTTGAAGGCAGAGTAGCTGGAGGATCCACCAGACATCCTGGTGGTCCTTCTTTTATTGTTTGAAAATCAGTAAACATCCCTATGATTGGATAGAGTTAAAAACAACATAAAAGAAGGATATCAGGGAGCCTGGGGGACATGGAATATTGTCCAGGTAGTCTACGTACTTCTTATTAGTGTTTAAATAACGTGACTACTTCTCGAAGACGAACTATATGATAATAAGAACTAGAGTATGTTGAAGGCAGAGTACCTGGAGGACATTCCATACTCCCCAGACTCCCTGGTGGTCCCCTTATTGTAGAGTTTTCAACTTTCTTTGAACATAAAAAGTGATTTAAAAACAATGTAAGAAGGACCACCAGGAGGTTTGGGGGGCATGGAATGTTCTCCAGGTACTCCAATATCTACGTATTTCTTATAAACTATTCGATAATAAAAGTTAAAGTACGTTGAATGCAGTGTACCTGGAGGATATTCCAAATCCCCCAGATTTCTCATTGGTTCTCCATCTAAAATTAAATAAGATTTGAAAATAACGTAGGATGAAACATTAGGTATTACATTATTTTTGTACTTACAGTACTCTTAGAAGTCGATAATATCTTCTCTAGAACTGAATTATCTATGTAATAAAGAAATAACACAATAGAAATTTAGGAGATGTGGAGTACTCGGGGGACATTCTACATAGTTTAATTTTTATTGACATTCGAAAAGTAGTCACGAAAATTAAGCATAAATAAAAAATACATAGCTGATGGAGTACCTGGAGGACATTCTATGGCCCACAGATCTCCTGGTGTTCTTCTTTCATGTATTATCTACGTACTTCTTATTAGTGCTTAAATATCGTGACTACTCCTCGAAGACGAACTATATGATGATAAAAACTAAAGTAAATTGAAAGCAAAGTACTTGGAGGACATTCCACGTCCTCCAGTCGTCTGTTGATGTTTTTTTTGTGTCGTTTTTAACTTTATTTTAACGTAAAATTAAAATTGATTTAAAATCAATGTAAGAGGGAGCACCAGAGGGTCTGGAAGTATTCCATTATCTACGTACTTCTTATTAGTGCTTAAATAAGTACGTTGAAGACAGAGTATCTGGAGGACATTCCGTGTCGCCCAGACCTCCTGATGGTCCTCCTTTCATATTGTTTTTTTATTTTATTTCAACAAAAGAATTATTATTGCTTAAATATTGTGACTTATTCTCAAATAGGAACTATTCAACAATAAAAGGTAAAGTATAGTTTCTAAGGCACCAGGAAGATATTCCATGTCCTCCAGACTTGCTGGTGGTCTCTCTTTCATTTTTTAGGTTTAAACAACATTAAAAACGTTAGAAAAAAAGGGTCCACCAGGGGGGTCTGGAGTACCTGGAGGACATGGAATGTCCTTCAGGTACTCTGTCTTCAAAATATTTAAGTTATTATTATCAAATAGTGCGCCTTCACAGTATATAGGTAATAGAGGATCTGGAGGCATTCCATGTCTCCCAGACTCTTAGGTGCTTCCTCTTACATTGTTTTTAAATCATTTGTAATTGAATGTTGAAATAAAGTTAAAAACAGTACAAAAAGAGGACCACCAGGGGGTTTGGGGGACATGGAATGTCTTCCAGGTACTCCAGTATCTACGAACTTCTTATTAGTACTTTGATTGAACTGACAGGCATCATTATGACATCAATAAATAAAAAAGCTAAATGTTTGTCAACATTCATAGACTTCGCTAAAACATTTGATACCACATATAAAATACTAATTGACAAACTCAACGAGGTAGATATTAGAAGTGGATAACTACAATTAATGCAAAGTTACTTAGAACAAAGAGCCCAGTACGTTAAAATAGGTTCCACTATTTATACAAAGGAGACTACTCACATAAGTGTACCCCAAGGCACGGTGTTTGGCCTTTTACTGTTTCTAATTTATATTAAAATGATCTTTCAGATATGAAATGTTATACGAGAAAACGGTTGTCATTGTTTAAGAAAAAAAAAAAACTATAGAAAAATGCTTCGAAAAAGCAGAAAAAAACCATTAATATCATAAAGGGATAGCTTAACAGAAATCAATCACCGTAATATATTTTACCGTTTAAGTTTAAAAATGAATGAAAATAGATTTAATTCCATTTAAAATTTTAAGTGGAATTTATAATGTCTAAATCCATCGAAACAATATTTTGTTGCAATAGTTATGATGAGAACTGTACTTGTAAAAATAACATAGATGCATAATATACACCTATGTTCAGGTATCTCAGTCACCTTTGAATTATTTTAATAGAATGATGTGTCCGTAACTGTCAGATTTCAAACATTCAAAAAAAGTTGGTAAAATCGCGTTGAAACGGGTAAAGACTATTCAAAATCGGTTATTAGTGATATTTAGTTAGTTTTTCATGATGTGTAAATAGTGAAAGTGTTGGAAATTTTCCGGAAAATGCAAAAGCTTCGCTTGGTGATCGACACCACAGGTTGGGACTAGTTTAATAACATCTGTCATCTCTGTCTTTCTTACTAATATTTACGTTAAATAATGTTTCTTTCTTTATTTATACTTTTAACATGTGCAACCATATTTACTTTATAAAAATAATTAAATTCATTTTTCTTTTCTTTTCTTTTCAGGTATGTACCTACAACCAATAACTATGCCGTTAAGTGAGTGCATAATAAAAAGTTGCAATTCTACAATTTATAGCTTATATATTACATAAATTGTCAATGGCAAACCTTATGTAAATCTTTGATGAAGTTGATTTCAATGCTAATAAATTAACCCCGACGTAAATTTTTGGTAAACCAGACTCACCTATAAATTTATATTAGAGCTTAATGTCCATTTGGTATGTTAATATTCAGTCTCTACTTAATAAATAAACTACAATTAGTATATTAATTACCTCAAAAACTGTTGTTGCACTGTAGTTTAACAAGCCAACAACAAAACGTACAATCAATTTTGAAAACGTACTCGGGGCTGCGTTACTAATAGAAATATTCTATTTGTGTATAGTTTAACGTCCACAATATCGATCACGCGTCATTTGTACCATTAAAACTAATTTAAATTAATATTTTAATACATTTCGGACATATTCGCTTTTTTATTATATACAATTTCAAGAATAATTCTATAAAACATTTCAATTGCATTTCGGACTCACGTGTACGTGACATTTTTGTTTGTACGTCTAAAATTTTATAAATTGAAACTGTATCTCGACACAACTACAATTATTTGTAAATTAATTTAATTAGAATTATTGTTCTACAGAGAGGAATCATGTGGGGTGGCTAGGCCTCTGCAGAAGTAAAAATAGAACGCGTTTGCCATATTTATGTGGAGTACAGACGGAGCATTTATGTAAATTGTAAACGTGCATGTTTCCTTACAATTCTATTAAGTTCGCTCCAGGAAAAAATAACCAAAGTACCAACGAAATATCGATACCGACTGGAAATGTGTGTTCCCATATATAAAAATAAATTTTAAACAACTATTCCCTTCAATAAGATTTCGGTTGTCTAATAAATTAGATCGCTTTATTTCGGGGGTACGTTTTTTTAGTTGAAATAAATGTAAATGTCCTGAAGTACGTTTTAAGTTGAGTTGAGTTGAGTTGAGGATGAAAAAACATGTTTTTCTAGTAGAAAGATATGGCAGTGTACTGTCAGGCTGTTAAAATTTAGAGTCTTACCGGTGAATGGTAGTGACCTGGGATACAATGGCTAAAGCCTGTTGCAGCGGGAAGATAAATGTTCCTCATAAGGAATTCAGGTAGCGTCTAGGGAAAACTTATTTGTAGATCCAACTAATATTTTCTCTCGTCTCGTCTCGTCTCTCGCACAATTCAATTACAGATTCTACCAAAACCTTTCCTTTCGTCGCTCGTCTTAATTATATTTACTATCAATATTAAAACGTTTTCTACAGAAATATTTCCGTAAGAGACAACTAATATATATATATATATATATATATATA